>JAEUWS010001241.1:0-109014 GCA_018524945.1 Podaxis sp. C-F-92630
TTCATTACTGAAAGCGCCTCAAAACCTTTGGCAATTGAAAAATCAAAGAACTGTTATCAGAATTCCTTGAGGAGCCAGATCTAAAGGTGCAGATTCGCGTAACAAGACCCCTGATATAATAGATGACGGTGATGAAGCCACGCAGCAAATTCTATACCTTAACGATACGCTTGCGGGCAGCACAGAGCATCCGAACGGGGTTGACACGGTTTCTTGGGTTGAAGAAACGAGGGTGATTAATGCGTAATTAAACCCCAGGCCTCAAGGCCTGTCAAAACGACCGCCACATCTGGCGTTCAGATCGGCAACCTATGAAATAAATTTCGGCGGAAATCAAAGATCCAAAAATATGCAGAAGACATGTGGTATATGCATGAAGATTGACGACCACAAAGGTCTAACTGTATCAATAGTGCTGTAGGTAACACACGAAAGCAAAGTATCGACGTAATGGGCCTGGGGAGTAAATCGACTGCAGAGATAAAAGTACAAAGTAATTGACGAATTATGAAGAAAACAGAGAGTCGTATCCGAAATGCAATTAACGTCGTAAAACATGCAATAAGCCCGTGAATCGAGGAGCAACTGAAGAGCTAATGTATTGTCCACGCATCAGTATCCCGGTGGTTGAGGGCTTCCCGTACGACTCTAGATGTCCGTTCTGCAAGTTCAGTTGCAGAAGGGGGCTCGCAGTGTCGCCGTAGTTGTAGGATTCTGTTTCAATTGGTTTCGTTAGTGCCAATGGACCAGAGTTGGACGTGGATACTGACACTCGACACGCCTGGGGATTAAGTCAGGGCTTCATCGAAAAGTATATGAGGTGCGTGAAGAACTTACTATGAGGTTCGGAAGCACAAGGATCACAGGGAGTCCAATCCCACTTTGGAAGCTAGGTGGTCTTGATTGAATGGCCGCGTCAATAATGTTATTGTCTCCGAGACTTCACGATAGAGCTCACCGAAAGTACAGCACCAAGCATACAACGTTAATGACACATACGAGAGCAAAGGCCACTAGACCTGGGTAAGTAGTTAAGCTCCCATGAGCTACAAGTGGACAGTGGGACATGTACGCACCTTGCTTCACAAAGTAACGACCTAGAGAAATCTCCCGCATGCGAATTTGGTAGCAGTACTACGCACGTATGAGGATAATGGATGCCGAAGAAGTTCTGACTAAATCACTCACCACCAAAACAACGATTAACGAGATAAGATCCATTAGTGTGGCAGCGAGCTGGCCACGCATTAGCTTTATGAAAGCATGAGTGAATGAAAGCCACGAACAATTGTATACTATAAAAACCCATCAGTAAGAGCCAGAAAGGACGGCACGAGGCAATACTCACTCCTATCCGCATAGCCATGATCCCTTTTCCATAATTTGAGAAGCACCCAGTACGTTTCAGGATGATGTATAGTTCTGCTGGGACATCTACCCGGACGCAAAATACCCAAATGTTGACACCAACGAGAGCGATGTAGCATAAAATCAGAAGAATAAAAACGCGACGGTTGCGAGAGGTGAAAGCGTATGCACGCATCATCATGACAGCTAGAATCAAGTGTGAGAAATGCGGTCTGGCTTGGCTACATAGAGGAAGCTGACCTTGTGAAGTAAATTGCTGAAAGATTGCTATCAGCTAAAGCCCACGCATCATAATTGGAGACCTACACAAGGAGCTAGCAACGCGTTAATCGGCTTCACGACCTGCATACACAGTTCTGGTGGGTGGTTTCCGACAATTCCCCACATAATTACAACCCAAAGTGCGGCAGGGTAGTAACGACATAGAAAATAGGCAACATTTATCATCGAAAGGCGCGACTTGTAAATCTTTGAAAGATATCACTTCAGCCATGGTTGGAAGAGCAATACCGCGCCGGACACATACCAGCCGGATCTCATCGTCGAGTCTTTATGAAAAAGAAAGACATGAGAGGTTTGTCAGCGTAAAACTCTGCCCGGAACTCACAACACAAGCCACTCGTAGAGCTGCAAGGCGCACATCGCAGCCATGGCATAACGGGCGTCATTTATGCTTTGCATACCATTGTATAGATCCCGCAAACCATGGGAATATGTGGCCATCAGGTCAAGCAAGGACATGGTTGGTGAACGATTTGTCGAGCTTGCGCTTATGAGCAAGCGGCGGAGGCTCCAAAGAAGAGCGGATCGAGGAAAGGAAAAGAGTGGACAGGTCGGATGAGAGAAGGATTCAACGGCAGCAGGGCAAAAAATGGCATATGTACTTGCCCAAGTTGCCGTTTTCTGGTATGGGTCGTGGTCTGTCAAACCCACTGTCAAAGGCTCGAAGAGCCACTCCTAACATCAAGTCAACATAGGTTAGGGATGGGAAAATATTCCGTACCGAGGTGGGATATATTCAGACATATTAAATTGGCGACCAATAGCCACCGAGGCGAAGCAGGGACAACGAAACAGTGTATGTATCAAGCTCCACCAAGCTTTGTCATTAACGGAACCTTTGCCTATTGAACTTCGGCATCCGGACATGAACACAAACAACACATACGACGAGAGCGACACTTCTCCACAAGCCTGACGCCGAAACGAGGTCAAAAGTGTGACGATCATCAGTAGAGATTGGTCGATAAGGTTGCTCACATGTGTGGCGTGGAGGTTTGAAAGCGCTTGCGGTGGCTGGCAGCCAAAATGGAAATCGTTGATTCGAGAGCGCGTGTTCCGTTGGGGAATTTCGCACCGGCGTGTGCCCAGACGCTTCCAAGCCATATCAACAGTACTAAAACTAACTTATCAAACCCTGTCCTGCACCCTGAATACGCTACATATTATCCGTAGAAGCCTCCCTGCATTTATCAAGTTAGACGTTGGGTGTGACAGGGTGTGACTCCCCCAGGACCCTTGAAATCCCTATGGAGGCTACATCCCGAATTCCTCCTTTTGGGCGCTTTTTGTCCATCTATCCAGAAACTGTTGGCGGTGTCCGTTTTTGCACCCGGCATAGCTCCAATTTGCGAAATTTGCCCAACTTTTGACGGATCTAGCCTTCAAAACCGGAGGGGGAAATGTTAAAAATTGCTAAAAAGAATTGTCTGGTGTAGAATAAATGCGCCTTATACAAGTGTGATACCATGCTTCACCCCACCTTTGCGCTCCCCCCTGCTTTGCTCGTCACATCAAACGTCACATCAGCCGAAGGTGCCGAACTCGAGAGTTTGTAGGCTGAACGACACCACAGGGTCCCAAGGTAGGCTGTGATTGCATCAGTAAATTCGTACTCCGACGCGGCTTCCTCAGGCAGGCGTGACAAGTCCCCGAATTTATATCTCTTGCTATACGTCGAATTGGAACACGAAAAAAGCTGGGAACTGTAACTAAGGTATGCGAGAATGCATGGGGAAAGTATTGGACCGGAATAAGAATTGGAAGGGGAAAAGCGCAAAGCAGGGGGGAGCGCAAAGGTGGGGTGAGGCACGGTAATCTAATTCTCACATACCTCTAGCCACGACATTTTCCCAACTGCTGACCCAAACCTGACAACATCAACCGATAGAGATTCAAAGACTTCGATATCCTGTTCCATGACCGAAAAGCCTGTCTTAGTGACCTCATCGAGTGGCGAGGAAAGAAGAATAAGGAAATGGCAAGGTAGTAGAAGGATATATTGGACGGGGTTGAAGAGAGATGTGGCTGCCGTGGTCGTGATAAACTGCCTTGCACGGTCGTAGTCAAGGACCTGAAAGGCTATCTTGGGTAGAAACCACACGTTTATAATGCTGGTGGCGATGAGTGCACCGAGCCGTTCGAGCGGGTTGAAAGTATCGGTGCAGTCATCATCGAGGACTGAACACGCAAATGTCCGTTGTGACGAGAGAGCACTTAACCCACAGACTAATTGTCCTCTCGGGACCCGGCTTACCACTGACTATCACCCCTGTCCGTCCAGAAGAGATCTAACCCTGCCGAACTCCGGTAAATTTGTGGCCTACAGTATGTCCGTTTTCGCCCCCGGCCTGATGGCCGGAATCCACCAACCAAGACTTGTTCCATTCCGGATGCAGGCTACGTGGGGATTACCAGGGGTCCTGACCCCCCTGCCTTGTGCAGATTGCCATGGGAGAAAGAGAAAGATCGGGGTCGGGCTTTTGGCCCTTTTTCTGCGTCAACTAATAACAAGTCGCAACAACATTAGTGGCAACACCCTTATGTCTCATCCCTTTACCTAGGAAACGATAACGTCCAAGCGCATCATTGAATTTCCGGAGACTTGATAGCCCTTCCGTCTCCCTTCTGATTGTGAATTTTAGCCGTTCCCCTCGGCCTTCTTTCGTAAAAGTGGTATCGTGGGGTTGTTGGACACATTTGGCGGAATAATATTAGTGTAGATTGTTGATTTCATTACATTACGACGGCTCATTAAATTCCGGGGAGCATGCTGGGCTCATCGATTGCACATATTTACGTGAATTTCAAGTTCTTGTCTGGACCGTTTGCCAAAATTTAGGGTCCACACAACAAAAATCGCATTTTTTTGAGCCAATGGCTTGATGTTTTCCTTCCTGTAACCTATTCTTTCCAAGAGCTCTCAACAAAATCTGTCGAAAAGATACTAGTTTCATAAAAACTGAAGAACCTCCCAAAAAATAATTGTCTTTGCTGGTCTTCAACTGTACGATGGCCAAACAATATTTAACCATTGTTCGCTTAGGAAAATCATATGTACAAATCTGACGCTGACGAAGCATGGCACAAGGAAACAAAACAATCTGTGTCGCAACGAAGTAAGAGCGATGCAGGCACGTAAACCTCGGCCTTGCTTGTTGTTCTACCTCATTTGGCCCATCCAATCCCAGTACTTATGACAGAGACTGCTCCATTTTTCTGCACGGCAGGTGGAATAAATTCCAAGTGAGTCGAGTACGGCTATTGCAGTTGAAACAAAGGCTCACCAGGACGATTCTTCTGCCACTCAGCAGTACCATTAAAATCTTCGGCGAATACAACAGCAAGACCTCTGGAAGGAAAATCATTAGTCGGTTTTGCATTATCATGAGATCTGTGATACTAAAAAGCACACCTTTCAAGATGCCAATCGATGTGACTTGGGGGAAACGGGAATGAGTCAGCTATCCTACGAAGAGGAATCCCGAGGACAGCGTACCAGTGCAAGATCCAGGGACCAGGATTATCGGTCCTGAATCGAATTGTCACATTATCCAGATTCTGCCTTTTGTTGTCGAACTGTGATGTTGCGACCGTATCTCTCCGAACCGGATTTTCCCAATTGTAGTCACTATGATTAATGGAGCGAATCACCGAGAAGGTATGCTAAGTGGATTGCATCAGTGCAACGCTCTATTGACTCGGGGCTTTCGGCTTACACCATGAAGATGGAATGGGTGCTAGGACAAGTTTAGCTCAGAGACGCTATGGGATACATATATTCATGTACTCACCGGAGCACCAATGGTCTCACCAGCATTTAAGAACTTGAGTTGGATGGTCGCATTGCGTGGGACAGGAATAACTGATCCTTTGGGTAGGATATCGTCTGTCAGAATGGCGTGAGTTTTATCTTATCTTCAACATCAAAATAAAGCCACGGACACGGGCTCTTGGCATGACTCAGGATTTGGAGTAGCACATCCGTAGAAGGTGGGCGAAAACGGACACCATTGATAAGGAAATTCCCTTCCTAAAATGCAGGTGAATTCTCGACAAATGACAACAAATCCGTCCCCAGCTCACCGTAAAGTTCAACACTAGATCATGGTTCTCAACATCCTTCGCGTCTATCGTGTGTCCGCCAGGCTATTTGAGAGAAACTAAGGATGAGTCCTGAGAGCCGAAGATAGCTCAAGCCAAACGACATACCGCTGGAGCATGGAAGTACGGCTAATCAAGGAGCCATTTTCTCAGTTACATTGACTACCGAGTTTGCAGCAATAAGATATCTCACCACCAGGAGGGCTTCATCAAGCGTGGCAGGCACTTTAGGGGGTGACGTAGTCGGTTCACCATCTGAGGCTCCTTCATAGTGTAAGATAGCCATCCCCCCAAGGCCCCCGTCGGGAACGACGGCGCGAATCCCTGTGAACACGATGTATAAAACTCGAGATTGATTTGTGTTAAATGATCCCTTACAGAAATTGCCTGGCCTACGTCTGCGGGTATCCAGCTGACAAAGTTCGAGCCGGGGTTTGAGTGTTAGACATAGGACAAGCTATGTAGCATTACTCACAACGAAGGAGTAACGTTGAGCTAAGACGTATTCAGCCCCTCAACAATCCTTGTATGATACTGATACTCACCCGCTAATATTGGGATCTCGTTGTATCCCAGGAGTGGCTCCGTCAAGACACCATCGACCTCGATGACGGTTAAGTTGTGGTCGTCGATAGAGAATTTGTATGCGGCGTCGCAAGACATATTAATCAGGCGGAATCGGTACCTTCTCTCCGTTAGTCCATGTCTAAAGATAATATCTAGCGTCTAACCTCTTTCCTTGTTTGACGGTGATTCTTGGTGTAACGGCGCCGTTGATCAGAGTGAGATTCCATGCGCTATAAGTGATGCCAGAGTGATGTAGTTACCAGATTATTAGCGCGGTTAGCAGACGGAGAGTCTTACGTTCGTCCATGAGTGGCCAGTGTTTCTATGCGATTATCCTGGTGGTGGGTAAAATTTAGGGAAATAGTTCAGAGGTACATACCATACCTAGAAGACAATATATCGTCAGATACAAATCCGCATAAAACCAAGCGAACTTACCAATCCGCCAGTGTGATGACCGTGGAGTCTGATGGGATGCGTGAAGCGAAGTCGAAGGTCTTTATATCAGCAACTCTTACCGTCGTCGACATCGTAGTACCTCTTGTTCACGTAGGGATCATCGTGGTCTCTGATGATGAGAGGACCTCGGAGACCATCACAGTATTGGGTAGCTGATAACAGGTATCAGACAGAATGTGGTGGAAGAGGTAAACACGACTCACAATAATGAGAATGGTACCAGAAAGTGCCCGCCTGGTTGGGAACAGGAAATTTGTAGGGGAAATAATCGCCTGGGATAATAGGACATTGAGTAACGAATGCAACACCATCCGCCCAATTAGTTCCTTCTAGCTGGTCAATGCCGTGCCAATGCTACACTTGCTTCTAGCCCAAATACGGTGACTATTTCAGCAACCATAACTTACGACAGTCGTCTCCCTCAACATCATATCATTTTCGAGTTGATTGTACACATTTATCTCGAAGGTAGAGCCCTGTCCAGGTGAATTAATATTCAGAAACGAAAAATGAGGGGAAAACAACGAGCAATTACCTTCCATCCATTAATGATCGGCCCAGGGAAGGTCCCCTCACCCGGTGCAAGGCCAGCTAGGACGGCGGGACGATTAATCATCTTACCGTCATCGGGCTTCTTGTAGGATGTATTTCCGTTAACGATGTAGAGGTCACCAGAGACAGTGATATTCCTGAGAGTGGTCGCAATCACCGGCGCAGTGCGCCAAAAGCTGAAGGATGGGAAATACATCGTCTCTGGCCCTCGAGTGAGTAGGCTCCGTTGTTTTATAAGTGGTGATATCCCTCTCGTTATGGACAGTTGACAGTGAGCATGGAATCTGCCAGATATGCCAGAGGGAACAAATCAATCTATGAATACAGCTTCAGGCATACACTGTTATAACTCAGCACTTGGCGGACAGCAATAGGGCCCCCAGTGCACAATTCTGGATTCTCTAGTGATTTTCCATGTAAATTCTGGAGGAATGACCTCCCAGATTTCATATTTGAACTTCGAGAACTCGTCAATATGCCGCACGACAAAGACGATGCCGGTACCCCTGTGAATTATCATTGTTATTTGTATTGTCACGGAACCCTTGACAAGACCGGTGTTACAATGCGCCGTATGTCGTTTCGGGGAGTTCAAGGCAGGACTTGTCTGTGGCGTTACGTATGATAGGAAAACCATCAGCATGGAAGGCCCTTGTTTACGGAATGTCACAAGTTTCATGGCGGGAAAACAAACAAGGAGGGCCTGTAAAGTTCAATATAATGGTGTAAATTTGAGGGATCAAGGATTTCAGAACTGTCCGTCTTCGACACCGGAACCTTCTTGGGCGAAATAGCCAAGACACGGTATATCCAGGGCGCTTGTTCGTCACGTCAACTGTCTTGATCCCATCGATGGAAGTAAAAGGACTCGCGCGTCACCGGAATGCTTGCCCCGGCATGCCGGGATGACGCGATGCGGTGTTGAGAGTATATATATGCTTGATAAGGTTGACATTCCTGCGATGGTCGATGGGTTTGGCAGCACAAGATAATGGATTACTCTCGATGGAGTTGAGACCAGTTATAGAAGTGGTTTCTTGTAATGGAGTGCCCGGATGAAGGGGACGGCATGAAGGATTGGGGTTATGTGGTCGTGGTTTGGCTAGAAAAAGAAATCGGAGAGATTATCATAGGGGTTAACAGACAAAACTTACCTGTGGCGGAAGCCCTTGAAAGGGCCCCTAAGAAGTAACAGGGGCTTTTTCGACTCCCTTGAGTTTATTTGGTGAGGCCAGTGTTGGAAAGAGAGCGGAAGGATACCTCATACATACCATATATGTCGTAGGAGGAAAATTGAGTAAAAAGAGGAAGAATATTGCAAATTCTGTCGAAGAGTTCAGTGAACGGCAAGGACCAAGAGAAACAGAATACGCCAAGCTTACAGAGACGCCGGGAGAGCCACTTCCTAGATTCATATTCATACTTTAGGGGCCACGAATAACAGCGAATAACGCGAATAGCGTCGTGAAGCGACCGGACAGGTAACCAATACCATGCAAGACGTCTGTCACAGACAGACGCAAGCCCGTATCTAGTGTGGTTTGACGCAGTTTGCGAGTTGAATGCGAGGTGGCCCGAGTTCGTTGCCACTACATCTGAATCCGAGATCCCCTGGAAGACGTGACAAAAAAGATAGTGGATTTCGGATTACAGGCAGCGGCTGGCGTTACGGCTGCTCTTTAAGCATACTCCGCCCTTTCATCGAATAGAAACGCCAACTCTCGTTACTACAGCAACCTCATCATTCAGAGTTGGATCATAGAATATATTGCTCAAGCCTTGGACAAGAGTCCCACTTGGCGGAGAAAACAAGTACATATAGGAGAAGTATCTTAGGCGCCATTGACATGCAACAGTGTCTGTCTTGGGTCCGTGAACGATGAAGGCAATGAGATCCCAGCCCTTTCCGTATGATTCCAACATCCTCGGAAACTTCATGAGACGTGCTGTCAAATCATCAATTAGTGAATATTCTTCACGTGCTGCTTGGCAAGCTCAAAAACTGGGTCTTAACCAGCAGAAAAAGCGATTTCAATCTTGGGGGCAAGATAAAGACAACCCCCGTATCGAGGCATTGTGCAGGGGTGAGTGAAAAAAAGGAAAGTCAGGAACGGTGGCTGTGTTATGACCACAATATTAGAATTTTCGTTCACAATCACGGGTTCGGAGGGCACAACAGACAACTCTGTCGACGAGTGTACCCGTTCGCTGTAGAGAAGTGCTACAAATATGAGCAGGTTGAGAATAAGTGAATTTAATTTTGGGTTGGAGACGGGAGTGATAAGGATGATCTGGGAAATTCGCACGTTATGGCAGGAAGGAGAGAGGATGGTAACGAACAGATGTGACCTGTTTTCTCTTTTTTTGCCGTTCGCCGTTCGTTGTTTTCGCCTACCTCGACGAGTGGAAACTCGCTCTCCACGATTCTCTACTCTTCACGTTCATTTCTTCATCACCTTCCTTTGTCACAACACTCATGTCCGCCCATGCCTTCCACAAACATCGACGAGCGGCCAGGACTTTGCTTCGTCGCAAGCCTTCCAACGTCCAGGTCCTCGAAGAGAGGTTCAGTCCTACCGCCATTTTCCCTGGTATGACAGACGTTCCGGACTCCCTTCCGGATGTTCTCACTCTCATCTGTGCGCCTTTCTTTTGCTTATCCTCGATTTCATACTCCCTAACCTGCTTTGTGCCATAAACAAAGTTCCTAACGGCCATAAAGGCCCTGTTGATAATACAACCCCCGCAACCTTACCTACGCCTGTGACATCGACAACTGTTGGACCCCCAACAGTGGCACCCTCAACCCCTACTCCAGGAACGACATCTACTCCCACAATCACGCCCACGAGTACTACAAGCACGTCTATCGCGATTCCCACTACCACCAGCATCTCCTCGGCAGTAAGTCTCCGACTCGTCAGGGAAACAGTATTTTAAAATCAGCGCGCCTAGATCCCGACTACGAGCTCGGTCATCGGGAGCTCCAGCGATGTTATTGAACCCGCTACAGTTACCCTTGAAACCACAAAGAGTCGCACATTTTCGTCATCCGCCGTCCCCAGTGCCTCGTCAACTTCCGTTGACTCTAGTTCTGGAGTCAGTACAGGTGCAATCGTAGGCGGCGTTGGCGCGGGCATCGTGGCGGTCGCCGCGATCGGGTTTGCTGTTGCATTCTTCATTGTGAGTGTCATTCTTTTTATATCCCTCCACCCTTACTAAAAAAAAGTTGGATAGCGTCGTGTACGCAAACGCGAGATGGATGAAGCAGCTGGTTTCGATGCTCGTGACTTCCGTCGTTCTGCTGTTATGTTACAGGATCCACCGACACATGATGATACCATCGCTCGTGGTTATAATCCACCTCCTCCGCCGTCCATGATGGAACAGCATCAGCAAACCCCTGTTTCCGCGCCGGCTTGGGGATATGCGGAGTCCTATTACGGGAATAGCGTAGCAGGATATGGTGCTTACAGCCAGTATGAAGGACAATATCCCTCATACACCCCCGGCCAGGTTTTCAACTCCACCTCACCACCGCCTACCGCTACTTCGGCTCAACCACTAGTTGCGGTGTCTACTGCGTATTACGGACAAAACCCTATCTCGCCTGCCTCTTCTATGCCGTCTCCATACGAACAATCGGTCGTCGCTCCCGTGTTGACCAGGCAAGCTTCAAATAATTCTATGGAAAGGCAGAGTGTCACCGAGACCCCGGAAATGACGCGCCAAGCTGCCGCTGTTCCTTATTCCGCCCTCACACGTCAACCCAGCACGAAGAGTGCGCAGGTTCCGCCGGATGACTACGTTGACTTGAACCGTTCTAGCGTTTCTCCCTTCCAAGCTGCTCAGTACGCGGAAATCTCCCGTCGGTTGAATGTCGAGCCACTTCCAGGGACTATCTCTCCCACGTCAACTTCACCGGCACAACTTTTTGCTACTCAACAAAAGGATCTGCCTCCGGTCCCGCCTCCGGTCACTGACCATGAAACGGCCACTTCCACGGGTCCTGTAACCTCTCCTTTTAATGACCCAGAACCACCGACCCCTACTTCGGCTTCTGTCCAATCGGTTCCCCCAAGCCCTAAGCCTGAACCCAAGCTCGAGCCTACACCAGTCACACCTCCGGCTACTATTGCAGCACCCCCACCAGTACTCACAACAACTCAAATGCCAGCACCGCCTCCACCTCCATCTCCACCCCTGCCTTCCACACCCAACGTCCAAACCCTACACGTCCCCGGAATGTCAACAGACTCATCCCAAGATGAACTGGAGTTCCCAATCCCACCTTCACCAGTACTCTCGTACTCTTCTCGCTACCGCGTTGAATCTCTCCCACCTACACTCCCAGAAATCAAAGTCCAGGAACGTTCCTCGATCTCGTCATATATCCCTGGAAGCCCGATGATTGGCACTGGGTATATTAGTGGGATAAGTGGAATAAGCGGTGTGAGTGCTGTTGGTGCTGTCGGATTGCAGCCTGTTGGACCGAGGTCTGAGGGGAGGTTTATTCCTGCGTCGAGCCCGTTGGCTAGTAGTTTTAGTGTGGCTTCGCCGGACGAGGAGCGGGAGAGTGGATTTACTGAAGCTCAGGAGAAGTTTATGAAGGAGCATGTGACTACGACAACGGCTGTGGGCGGTACTGTTGGTGCGAATAGTTCGGCTGCGCCTGCTGCTGGGTCGTCGGTTGCTGTTTCCAAGAAAGAGGATGGCAAGAGACCGGATACGGTGTATGACCCTGATGATGTGTATGGTGGAATCTAAACTGGTATAAGCTGGGTGATTTCGTTTCTCTCCTCTCTCTCCCTCTTTCTCTCTCCTCTGTCTATATATGACTCTCGCTGTGCGGGAGCGTGGTCGGTGGTCTGGAATCTACTGTCCAACTCATCTCGTCGTTCTTTGGGACAGGATCCTAGAACATGATTTTCTTCTGCCAACTTTTCACGTGAATACCCATTTTTCCTCAGGTTCCAAGTTCAAAGGTATCTTGAAAATGTTTCATCATTATCTTTATTCCTATCCCACAATCCTGTTGTTTTGCGTCTTTTACATGTGTTCCCTTGTCCATTAGAAGTTGTATTCTGTTGGTTCTTGTTCTTCTTATTTATGTTCTAGGATGGAACGAATCAAATAGTATCCCCTACGTGTGCGGTGGGATACATTCGAATATATGTTATTTCAGTGTTGGCTTCTTATGTCCTTTTTCCCCCCCTCTTTTTACAGCCTCTTACGTACTTCTGGTTGGTGTTACAATGTCCTTTTTTTCGTGGTTGTTCACGCGGAGTGTATATACCCCCCATTGCCATACTGTTGGTTACCCTTGTTGAAACTTTGCATTTACATGTCTTTCTTTGTTTTGTTCGTTTGACGGAAAATTTGTTGAGCCTGTAAGACCTTAAGTCCGCTCGTCGGAACTGGCAAATGTGTGAATCTTGAATCGGAGCATGATGCATGGGAGCGCTATGACGACGCGAGAGATTAAAAGATCCAGAGACCGCGTGCCTGAAGTGCCGAGCGCTGAGCATGGAGGGCGTACAGGATACTCCACCGACCAAGGATCATCAATCATGAAACTATCATGAATCAACTCGATATTTGAACATTTCACATGCTCTGCATATGAGCGTCCAAAGTAAGTAACCGGGAGTGAGGTCCAGGTATAACGAGGGTACAACGAGACATCGGTCATTCACACGCAGAAGGGAACCATGAATGCATGATGCGGCTGAGAGTAGTAACAAACTTTAACTTTACCGGGCTATACTTGAACATTTCATCACGATCATGATCACAAGACCGTAGCTCTACTTTCCACGTCGTTTCTCAGGACTACGCCGCCTGGCTGGGTGCCTCGGTCCCCTCTCTACAGTTTGTTCACTGCGCAGTTAGAAGCACTAGATTTCTGTGCCATGCGATCAGCTCGGCACACACAACGCTCTCTCACTCCCCCCCTTTCACCCTTCTCACCTCCCATTTCTCGCGGGAGTCGAGTGTGATCATGGGATTGAGAACAACCATCGGGTTTCTCAAGTGCTCTTCCTTTAACTGTCAGGGTCAGGAACCAGCACAGGTCTCGACAAATTCTCATCACACGTCGTTATCACGTCCACCACAAGTACCACACGGACGTAGTCGAAAGTTGGAAACGCAATTCTCACAAGAGACTCATCAGAAATCGATACTTATAGGACTCCCAAGCCTACCAACAAAATAAGATAGAAAAATAAGGGGTACATCAGAATAACATACGCTTCCTTTAGATAACAAGGACAAATCAAAAGATATGAAGGGGTTATTCGGGGGTTGTTATAAATGAGCTTCTTTGGTCAAGAAAAGCTGGGGGAAAGCAGGTGACAAGTATGGAAGAGAAAAATATCATGTATGATGTGATATAACATACGGTATAGCGCCTTGCCTTGGAGGTATCGGGGGTCGGGAAAGTATGGAGTTGTTCGAGGGGAAAGTGAGGCGGTCGAGATGGGAGGTGAAGACGGTAGTAATATCGTTATCATATGATGCAACGGTGGATGAACAGTAGCGGATACAGGCGGGAGCACAGCTCGAGGTGGTATTGGTGCTCGCTTTCTTCTCTCCTCTGATTAACTCTCTGTTTTGCTTCTCCTTGTGTTGTCGTTACGTTGATAACATAGTTGCTGGTGGTCGTAAGTCCCAAGCAGCGGTCAGAGGGTCAAAGGGCGAATGTCAATGCCAAAGTAGCGGGAGAGGGAGAGTGAAGGCGAGCGGATGGTATCCTATGTAAAAGGTAAAAGCAGGAAGAGATATAGAGAGGAATAAGACAATCCGGACTAATACTTTGAACAAGAGACCAAGACCCCCCAGTGAGCAACAAAACCCACAGCACAACGCAAGTGACAGAGAAGGAAGAAGGACAAGAGCGGCACCAGCCAACAGCGAGCGCAAGCGCATTCAATAAGCGAAATAAGTGAAGAGGTGTCAAGAAAAGTAAAAAAGATAGAATATCGGCAAGGCAGGAGTCGGAGGAGTCAATAGAGGCAGAGACAAAGAGACAGACAGGACACAAAATAGGAATATAAACGATCATAGAACCCGAGACCAGAAGGAAATTGTACATCATCACAAATTTGAAATGCAGCAAGCACGTCTTTTAGATACCACCATAGACATCATCATCATTCACAATACTGCGCGTGTTCTGTCCCCTATTTCCATTTATGGTTGCTGGATCACGTTGAGCAGGAGTAAGAGCAGTTGGATGCGCGCCCGCAACTCCGGTCGTGGTGGGCGGTCCCGGATCAGCAACCGCGACACCGTAGTTGCCAGTAGCACCATATTGCGCATCATGCGCGTCGTGATACCCGCCTTGAGCATAACCACCCTGTTGTGGAGCCTGATATTCCCTGGTAGCTTCTTGGTATCCAGCGGCAGCACCAGGGGCCGAGTACGCAGCGTATGAACCATAGGCTTCAGGGTTATAAGGAACCTGAGGCTGGGGTTGCGAACTGTACACGCCATGGGCCATATCATCCACGTCGTCCTCCCCTTGCCGGCCATACATGTACTTGGGCCTTTCATGCAAAACTGCTCCAGCCCCGCCAGTAGCGGCACTAGAAGTAGCGGTAGCATCGTAGCCAGTAGCACCATATCCGGTTGCACCACGGCCAGCAACACCAGCACCAACACCAGCGCCAGGAGCGCCAGCACCAGTGTCGTACATGGCGGCACCGCCCTGGAAAGTGCCATGGCCGGCCATACCAGGTCCACTAGAGATAGACGGCGTGGCGCCGTGGTGGCGTTGAGACATGGCGGGAGGGTCAAGCGGGGTGTTCATGTTGCTGCTGCTGTCGCCAAAGAATTGATTGGTCGTGAAGTCGTCGCCCATGATCGTGTTGCGGCGATTCCGCTTACGCAAGCGGCGCTATTGTAACCCAGAAGAAAGATCCGAAGAACCATCAGGGAATGAATGAATGATTGCAATTGAGTTGAGAGTGAATGAAACAAGACAAGAGATGTCAGACATGGTTTTCGGACGAAGACGGAAGGAACCGCGGTTGACTTACGAGAATAAACGAAATCAAGAAGCCGAGGACGGCAATTCCGACGAGGGCGCCAACGATGCCACCGACAACAGTTCCGACGCTGACGCCCGAGGATGGGGCAGGGGTCGAGCTGGCAGAGGGGGTTACAGTGCTGGCTGTAATAGAGGTGCGGGGGAGAGTGGAGAACGAGCTGGTTGGGAGGCGATCGGGAGCCGTGAGAGTCACAGTACTAGTAAACTGATTCGCGAAAGCAAAAGCATATCAAAGGGTTAGCATTCCTAAAACGCGAAAATGAACGTGAAAACGTACAGAAGTACTGGTGGTGGAAGAGGTAGAGGTGATAGAAGTGGTCGACGGAGAAGACGAAGAAGAGGTAGTGCTGCTAGAAGTAAGGGAAGACGACGTTGAGCTAGAGGTAGTGGTAGGTTGGGCTTGCTGAGTGGTAGTTTGCGCAGGCGGGGTGGTAGAGGGCCCGGTATCCTGGGAGGAAGAGGTGGTGGTGGGCCTGCTAGGGAACGACAGGCTAGTAGTTGGTCTTGTGAAGACGGGTCCATTGCCAGGGCCATTACCGCCGGGTGCATCTGGGAGAATAAACTCAGGGGGTATTCGCAGGATAGTTTCTTATGCAACGACGTACCGCTTGGTGGAGTAGTGGGTCCCGCGGGAGAGGAAGGGGCGGCGTTGTCGCCGCCGCCGCCAGTGTCGGGCCTGGGGAAGCCAGGGAACTGGCGCTTGAGCATCCTGTGAGCGACGTTTCTGTGTTGGAGAGTCATGAGATAAGGAATGTGAGTGATAAAAGAGCGGAGAGACGAAGACGTTCGTCGGCGGGCGTAACAGCAGCAGTGAGAGTGCGGCGATGGAGAAAGAAAACAACTCTGTCGTGGGAACATGCGACACTCGGTTGCTACCCACGTGATGCCATCACTAATGATAATAATCTAAATTACAAGGTATCCAAATAATCGAAATAATCTATGTCCCCTCGCTCCCAACTTCCTCGTACGGCGGCGGTGGGCCGCTAACCTCCATCGCCCGACTCTGCTCCTCGCCTCTCTGTCCCTTCTTCCTCCTAAACAACCCCTTTCTCCTTCTCTGCATCCGTTGCACACCTCCTTCAACAACCGGTCCAGGCTCACTCTGCCGCCTCTTAAACAACCCTTTCAACCCCTTCCTCCTCTGCCCATTCACCGTCACCCCCTCCACATCCTGCACACTCACAGCCCTCACTACCCCATCCCTCGGCCTAACCGAATACTCAGGCAATCCCCCACCCTCACTAATCTCATCCCAAACTCCCCCCTCCCCTCCTTCCAACACAAACCCGTCCCAAACATCCCCCCTCCTTCTCTGCCTCTGCCTCTCCCTTTCCCTCTCTCTAACAACCCCTTGACACCTCCTAATCTCCCTCTCCCTCTCCCTCCTCTCCCTTTCCCTCTCCCTCCGAATCCTCCTCACCTCCTCCCTCTCACTCGGTCCCAACCCAAACTCCCTCTCAACCGCCTTACGCGCCTTCCGCTTCTTATACGCTCTATAACACTCATCCGCCACAATGACGCTCACCGCCACACCCATCATCACCAACATGGATATCGGGTCGGCCACTTTGGACGAATTGCCTCTTTGACAGTTCTAAAAAAATTAGGGAGTTGTGTGTTGTATTTGATCGACGGGCCCTGATGGACAGGTCAATCTGATTGGGGTTGTAGTGTTGTGTGTGTGGAGAGGGCGCGGTAATGCGTGAATTGAGATGAGTACCAAAAGCAAAGATAACCCAACGACCGCGACTTGTGGTTTTGGTAGCGGCTTTGTGTGAGGATTGGGGGTGGGCTAAAGAGAGAGAAAAGTCCTACCCCGCGTCAGTTATCCCTCTTCGAATAAGAGCAAACTGAATCAATTGGGGTATGTCGAACATTCCCCCCTCCTCACACTGGCCTCAACTCACCACTGCCTCCCGACCGATCACCAACCCCGGGCCCACACTCCACTCCATGACCGCACCCTAGTCTCACTCCCCAGATCATTGACTGAGATCTCATCCTAAAAGTAACCACGATACATTCAAGAAGCCAACTACTGGGTAAATAAAGTTAGATACTAGTGTACTACTACTCTTACTAAGTCATCAATCATAAACATCGTTAAAAAAAACCAAACATACACATCAAAGAGAGAGTGCAAACGAGCGACACAAGAAAAGGAACGGACGCAACGTTCTCGTTATCACGAACGTCGCTGGATCAGTGTATGCTGCAAATGAAAATACAAACTAGTACTACCATCTCGAGAAAAAAACCACTTGCGGGTATCAAAAAAGGAATGAATGAATGCAAACGAGAGTGAAAAATAAAAAAGCAGGCAGAAAATTTAAACCAACCTCAATCACTCGACAACACAACCTCCTCACCATCCTTCCTCACATCCAACTCCCTCTGCAAACTCGCCAACAACGACTGCATATCCATCTGTTCCGAAACAGAACCCAAAGCCACCGGCGAAACCACACTCGTCCGTCTCGGAATCAATGACGGCGGAAATGGTTCCAAGCCCATACTACTCCGGGGCGATCTAGCCAAAGGTGACGATACCCTCTGCTTCCCATTCATACCCGCAGGAGGCCTCGGCCTAGGCGAAACTATAGGCGAGGGTAATCTCGACACGGATTTGGGTCGAGGGCTGGGCGAATCCAAGGACGAAGGTAAACTCGTCTCCCGCGTCAGAGCCGGCGGTTCGAGTTGCTGCTGTTTACCTTGAGGCTGCTGCTGCGCATCCTTCTGTTGACTGGACTCCTGTTGCTGTTGCACCTTCCGCCGCCTCTCCCCGACTTTCCATATCACATCCTTCAACTCTTGCACAACATCCCCACCAGGCCCCCACTTCTCGTCATAACCACCCCCACTCTCCTCACCGTCACCATGCATACCATGTATAACGGGTGACGGTTCCAGCCCCACCCCCAATCCAACACCCACAGCCATCTCAACGCCCAGCCCCAACCCACCAGTCTTTGCAAGACTCTCCCGACGAGCCTTAACAAGCTTAATCCTCTCCTCCCTGCTCAATTTTGTCTTCTCCCTGACAGGACCAGACGCCGCAGAGGACGTATCAGCCTCAAACACCTGTTCGATCCCAACGTGCGCGGGCGGTAAATGGTCCACATCCGCACTAAGCAACAACTCCCTCGACGCATCATCATGATCCATAATCCCCTGCACCCTGTCCAACACCGAATCCCCGGCATCTACAACATTCACGTTGTCTTTCTTTCCATTGCCGTCGTCCGAGTGCGATGGAGATATGACTTCTGCTGATGCCTTGTCTGATTCGTCGCTCGCGGAATCGTGGCCAAGTCCTGGGACGCCTTCTTCCAAATCTTCGGCTTCAAGATCAAGTGCCGGTGGTGGTGGCGGTTTAATGATATCCAAGAGTCGATTCCGTCCACGTTCACATTCACGCAAGGCGAACCCGAGTTCACGGCGTAACTTTTCATACACTTTCAACGCCGGGTGGTCATTCTCATCTTCCCCTTGCAGACGTGATTGCGACGATGAATCATCAGAACCCTTCAACGCACCAACACACTCATCCAAGTACACCCTGGCATCATCCAACGCACTCCGAATCGCCGCGACATGTCCCGCAAATCGATTAATTTGACTCGGCACCGGTGCGAACGACACCGTGTTTGCTGCCGCATTCATCCCCACCATCCCCGGATTAATCACCTCACTCAACCGCCTCCTCTCCTTCTCCTTCTCAATCACAAACTTCCTCATCCTCGGACTTCCAAGCAGACTCCCATTCCCATTCGCACTCCCATCCACACTCCCACAAGGCGTCGGCGTCTGATCCCTCAACCTCAACGCCTCCACCTCTCTCACCGCCTCGCACAACCTCGCACTCGCATCACTTAGAGCGCCAATGAGCAACTCCATGATACTCTTCACATCGTCCCAATAACTACTCTCCACGCCCTCTCCTCCTCCCGTCGTGGCTGTGGTCATTAATGTGGTCGTGGTGTCCTCGTCACGGAATCGCAAAGCGAGTAAATGCGCACACGCATACCGTTTCGCACCGAGCGCGTCCTGCAACGCGTGTCGGAGTGCAGAAAGCGAAAGTGGTTGTCTTGAAGTATGCATATTCGTGAACCGGGATGAATGCTGAAACGTACTCCGCGTCCCAAGTCCCAGTCCGGCACCCGGACTGAGTGGAGGTGCACGTCCATACGTCGATTGTGTTTGCCGTGAGAGGGTAGATGTAGGAGAAAAAGCTAAAGATTCGAGTCCGTCGTTCGTTCGCGTGCGTTGCATTTTTAATGCTGCTGCGGCAAAACTTGTACTCCCGTCCTCTTCCCCTACTTCTTCCTCCTCGCCTCGTCCTTGGCCAAAAGAATCGTCTGGAAGCGCAGAATTTGCACCAGGCATATCCTCGGAGACACGAGCGAGTGGACTCGAAGGCGCAGGTGTAACAGGCGCACTAAACGAAGCTGCAGACGTCGACGCAGACGAATTTCCAAGAAGTGAAGACAGGTCCGACCGATGTCTCAGTCGCCGTTTTTTCATCAATGGTGTCGTCAGCGGAGCGGATATTGCGAACCCGCCTCCAGAATGTGAATGGGGTCCATTCCACGTCATACGTTTATGATCTGTCAATACCGTAGTGGATGAAGGCGTTGGTGAAGTTGGTCTTTCACGTCGTTTATCCGAAGGGTAGGACACCGGTCTTCGCGAATCGTGGGGCGAGAATGTCGGTTTTACAGGGGACGGAGGAGCATACATTTCAGATAGTTGGGATAAATCTGAGGGCGATGTGAGCGCTGAGAGAAGATGGCGGACATTGTCGCATTGAGTTTGGGTTGTTTGGAGTGTGGAGTGGAGTGCAACACGGAGAGAGGACGATGGAGATGTGTGGGAGGACGAGGACGAGGAACCGAGAGCGTTGCGTTCATCTTTTTCGAGGGTCGTGACGACTTCTTGAACAATAGATTCCCATTCGTTGTTGGTTGATATTAGTTCGTCGAGTGTTTCTAGGCACTATAGTGGCATGTGAGAATTAGAGGAATGTATTATGGTAGCATGTGGAGGCGTACGGGAGTCAAGTCGATCTGTTTCACCGCGTGGCTTCGTACCCACAGGTAATATATTCCTGCGAGGCCGGTCCAGAGCGTCAGTATCGCCAACGTAGTAAACCCTATGCTAAGTAGGACAGCGACAACCACGACTAGTCCAGACAACAAGCTGTATTGTGCTTCAGCACTCGCAGCAGAATCAGGGGTACATGACGTGGGAACGACGGGGTGTTGCTGAGACTGTGAGAGTTCACTTGACGTTCGACTGTGTGGTAGATTGCCCGGTATCGAACGGTGTCGACTGGAAGAATGGTGTGTGGGTGTGTGGGTGTGTGGAGGGGTGAGCTCTGGGGAAAGAAGGGAGGATGATATAACGTTGTATTTGAACCGTTCAACGAGTGGATTTGTAGGATTCGTTAGATGCGCTGTCGAGATGAGGGTTTCTAAGTGCTGTTGGTGGGATGTCAGCAAAGTGAAGTTGGAAGTTTTTTGAACATTGGGCAGACGTGTTTCGTGTACCACGCATATTGCCAAGTGTAGTCCAAAAGGGAATGTGGAAGGTACTAACGTGGAGGAGGTATATTAGAAATTGTGGTCTCCATTCCCAGTCCGGCTCAATGGTAGTGTCGGCGTCATCTGAGTCTGTTAAAAAGGGTTCGAGCTCCTGTGTCAACGCTGCCGTCGAGCCTGGCATGACATCCACGCCCTCGCCCGCGTCTATACCAAAAAATCCGCATCAGCCAAATCTTGTGCGAAAGATTGATGTTCCGTGCCTCACCACGTAGGTATTGCTCTAGAGGGTGCTCATCGAACACCGCCTGGGCCATTGCATGCGCGCCTAGTAAAATCAAGAATATAATTCGTGTAGGGATAAGTCGTGAGGAAAGACAAAGAAAAAAGAAAAGACAGACAGAAACTCAGACAGGCACCAAAGAGAACATATCCAAGGCTCCACCACATTCATTGGGCTTTGTTTACATAAGCAGCTCCTGCTCACTCCCGTGAGTATTTGTCCGTTTGCTCTCTTGCGCTGCTTCATTGTCTGTCCCCTCCGAACAACGTAAAGCTTTATGGCTACTGTAGGTCCCTATATATCTATTCTTGGTTGCTTGGCTAACCAGGATACACGCGACACTGGCAATGGGGTTATCTCGCCATCATGTTCCGGCACACAGTCAGAACTCTCCAACGCAAGCAATCCTGAGCGTTTTGAGTAGTGTGGTTATGTGGTTATTCCGTGCTAGGTGTATTCAATTCTATCCGCCCTTATCACGGCGCTTGGGATCCCCCTTTTGTCAAAGACTCGCAAGAAATCCTCGTTCCCCCCATTTTTCGGCTGCGGTCACTGGACAGTCCGATAAACCCTGTCTTTGGTTCACCCTAAACTCGGTCTTGCCATGGAATGAATACCTGGGGTCCTGAGCCTTGGTCTGCATAGCGGCGACGATACTTGCCTTAAAAGAGATCCGAACTTCTTGCTTTCTTTTAGTCATGGGTTATGTTTTGGCCATGACCGAGCATAGCAACTTATACTGGGAATGCACCCAGTTCACCTTGGACACTCAGATTACCAAAGCCGTTCTCCTAAGATGGCTCACGGCTAACTATTTCTCGCTGCCGATTGGATTTCAACGGCTCCACCTGAACAGCCGACGCCCTCTCAGAGTTCATGCGTCACCCAGAATGCGACTTCTCTCATCGTTCTCTGCATTGTTCTAACCTCCGAGCCATACCACACACGACGAGGTGCACTCTGCCGCGGTGCTTGTCCTATCTCCATCCATACCTTACGCATGATCATATTCTATGTTTTTGACAACCTGATCAGAAGACCTGTCTCCGACAACGCATCAAAACGCCTCAAAGTGAACAGTATCACTCCAAAAACAACACCCCTTCCTATACAAGGGCTCCTTCCAGCTTATCCTCGCCACGCTCCGGCATTTTGGTTTAGGGTTGAAGATTGCACCGGTTCCCTCAGATCAATTCCAGGCTTCAAAAAATGCACCATCTCGTTAAGTCTCTTCTTCTGTTTTCCTGAAAGAGAGAGCTGTCTAGAATCTGCCTACAAAAATGTAGACACAATCCTAACACACCGACTTGTCAGTGTCCCCTTTCTTTGCTCTCCCGTGATGTTGCAGGTATCCTTGAGTACCGCCCTTCAAGTCGTGGTCCCCGCGCTTTTCCTGTTCATAGCGCAGGCAATCAAGTCTTTTTTCTTTCATCCTTTGTCAAAGTACCCGGGTCCGCCTTTGGCAGCGATTACATCTCTATATAGGGCGTATTACGACGTTGTCAAGGACGGCGGATGGGTCGAGCATCTTTTCTCGCTTCACGCGAAATACGGTAACCAATACTTCACCTACCGTTACACTCGAAATTAAGCGGTTCTACCCCAGGTACGATCGTCAGAGTTGGTCCCAACGAGGTGGGTAAAACGCCACAGAATTCATAAACGACAATAAGTATAGAATTCTTCCAGCTTCACTTCAGCGATCCCAGAGCATACAATGATATCTATGGCATCGGCACCCGTTTCACCAAACAGCCCGAAATGTACTCCTGCTTCGCAACCGACAAGTCTGTTTTTGCGATGCATGATCACCATCTAGCGATGCAACTTCGCGCTGCAATTGGTCCTTTCTTCTCTCGAAGAGCGATATTAGGTCTCGAGAGTGTTATTCAAGCAAAAGTAGGTCCATCCACCCAGCTGCTCTTCATGCTGTGTACGATCTAACATGATTCCAGGTCGACCACCTTATTGCCCGTCTCCTCACCTACACTTCAACTTCTGCAAACCTAGACCTAGCCTTCCGCTCTCTTTCCCTTGAAATTATAACAACCTACTGCTTTGCGCGTTCCTCCCATGCCCTCGACGCACCCAACTTCCAACACGCCATCCTCTCCGCCATTGACCGCACCCTCCCGATGATCTGGGTCTTCAAGCACTTCCCCCTCATCCAAAAAGTCCTACTCAACGTACCAGAATGTTTCGCATCGGTCTTGAAGCCGAGCACGAAAGGGATCCTAGAGCAGAGGAAGATGTTAGGCGACCAGATTGACGAAATCATGAAAGACCCCTCGAGTCTGTGTGGAAGCGGGCATGAGACGATCTATCACTACTTCTTGAATCCGAATGATAGGGGATTGAACGAATACACTGACAAGATGGACCTGAACGGCGAGAAAGTACAGCCTCCGCCATTGTCGCGCGAGTACCTCCTCGACGAAGGTCTCTACATGCGTTTCGCAGGGAGCGACACGGTCGGTAATGCATGTACCGTCGCGCTATACCATATTCTTGTCAACTCGCATGTCCACAAAACGCTGTTATCTGAATTGATGCAAATCTGGCCAGATAAAGACGTTGCAGTTGGGTACGAGAAGCTTGAGAAGCTTCCTTACTTCGTAAGTTTGTCCGCTTAGTGTTATCGGACTGTTCATGAATCTATGATTTCTAGACTGCCGTGATTAAAGAATCACTTCGCATGGGTCACGGCGTCGTTACTCCCCTTCCGCGTGTTATCGGACCTACGGATACGGAAATCCTAGGAATGACAGTCCCGGCTGGAGTACGTATCCTGTTTTCCCTAGCGTACAGCAAATTTGACCCATTCACGCCAGACTATCATTTCAATGGGTGCTCCAATTCTACATTCCAATCCCGAAATCTTTCCCAATCCGGACTGCTTCGTTCCCGAACGATGGATGGGTGAGGAAAACCAGAGCCTGGATAGGTATTTGGTTGCGTTCTCGAAAGGACCACGGAGTTGTTTAGGCATCAAGTAGGTCCTTTATCTTTCCTTTTCACGTCATCTAGGGTGTCATTAAACCTACTACTCCCACAACGTCAGCCTTGCCTGGTGCGAGCTCTACCTGATCATCGCCAACGTCATCCGCAAACTCGACTTGAAGCCTGATAACGCATCGTAAGTATATAGCGCCAACCAATTGTTCCCTGATTTGCTAATATTGCACTTACAGGAGCGATAACATAAGTTTCCGCGAATATTTCGTCCCGGTACGCCGAAATAACCACTTCCACGCTTACGTCCAACCGCGGGACCTCTAAATTCCACGCTAAACTGATACTATGATACAACTGACAATGTACTCGTACGCTATGTAAAACGCCAGAACTGTCTACTGTCAGTGTCACTACAATAAAAAATACGCGGTTGGTAGCATGAGGCATGCTTCACTGAATGCGGCGTCTGGGCAGTGATACACACCATGTGTTTGGTGAACATCCCTGCTAACTAATCGCCGAAGATCTGAACTTTACTTGACAGGATTGGACCATCCTTTATCCAGCTCCTGGGGTTTCTCCATTTTGCCTTGTCGAAATGGTGTTGTTTATTGTGCTTGGCTTCCCAAAACATCGACATCTCACCTGGAAGCCGAGGGTATGCCTACCCAGATGATGTATTTATATCTAGAAGCGATCAGCGGCTTTGCCAATCAATGAGTACATATGTGTCCTCGTTTGTCTCTTGAAGACATCGTGCTTGGTTCGATGAGCAACCCACTCCCTTTGGCGTCTAGTATTCATTCTAGGGTCTCTCAAAACACACCATATTAAATGGAAGCTGATATCAGCAATACAAAGACATAATCAAAAGCCCCGGTTGGTTCCCTCAGGCGGCCTCGCGGCTAGTCCCTGAAAACGCTCAAATAATTCATCATCCAATTTCTGGAGATGTTTTCAGGATATTTTAGGAGTGCAACGAAGCGTGAACTCACGTATATATGCTTTTGGAAAAACTCTTTGTAATATTCTTGAGATCAACAACGCCCTAGACAGTATCCTTCCACGATCTTACGGCTTTCGTAAATACGTTCCCCTCCGCGAGGCAATGTTCTACAATAGATCCGCAGCATTGTAGCTTCGTCTTTTTCCGTGAATGTATCACCCTCATTTCATACGCTCTCCCCCTTTAGGCTTGTGATGCCGCCTTCTGAAACTGAGGGCAATCCGCGTGCACGGGCATCGCTGAGGCTGCTCGTGACAACGGCCCGACCTTGTTATACTGAGCCATCCTGACCTGCTAAGGTTCAACTTCATGTACTCAAGGTCCTCCGTACCCGCAAGTTTAACGATAACCTTGTTGATGGACTTGTCTAGGGCTACTGAGAGCTCAAATGGCCACTGCGCCTTTGTGGCTGGATGGTTTTCTCGTTGAACTTGGTTTAAGTATCGTTTTTTGACGGGACAAGTTTTACGAGCATGTGGCTCTGGGTTCATTAGGCGATAGTTGAGCATTGGGCGGTAGCTATAGACCAGTACGATCACGGCGGTAGACTTGCATGTATACGCGAAGAAGCATATACACTTTGCTTTGTGGAACCAAACCTGTAGAGTCAGTGCTCGTAACTCGAGCCTGTGCGTAGTCTTTTGCAAGGCTGTTCCCCGCGTCGAGTCGAATGAAATCGAGCGACGGGGTGGACGCTTTACATGATTGGTCAGTTCGTGATCACCTTGAACATTACTCGGCGCACTCAGGTTTGACTCAGGTAGCTGCAGAAGCTATTTTTGTCGCTGATCATTTTCTTGACCTTGCCATGGGACAAGTGAGTACTCGACAACCATCCTACTTCTTGTATTATTGACGTGACAAGCGCGCAGCAGGAATCAGGTACCTAACAGCTTACTCTACATACACCAAAGAGGAGAAACTTGATTTCAAATAGAGACAGAGGCTCATAAGGGGATGCCTAAATCAAGGCTGAACTACGCCTTGAATGCATCAGAATACTTCTTCATCCAATCTCTGCGTTTCAATTGAGTAACTCGTTTTAAACAATAATGGTGCACATACTTGTGAAGGTTTCTCGTATACCTCTTCGCAAAGCCTTCGAGAATCTGCAGCGATTCCTTCGAATATCCTTCCAAAAATTCCTCTACCCTTGTCCTCTCCTCTCCCTCGGCCACGAACTTCACGATCTTCCTCGCCCATGTATCTATTCCAGGTGTATCCGTAACCGTAACCTCCCACAACCCCAACTTCTCCTCCTCGTCCCAGACATACGTTCCCCTTTGTTGTGTAATGTCCGTCAACAAGCCCCAGAACGCCGACAACCTGTCCTTAGCCTTGAACTTGATCCTCCCATATTTCTTTCCTCCTTCAGCCCCTGCGTCGCCGCCGATAGACGAGGGCATCTCGCGGGCACGAGCATCTGCTAAGGGTCCAGAGAGGACAATCTGGTCTCGAGCAACTTCATGGTACTCGACACAGACCGGGTTCAACTGAGCGAGCATGCCGAAGTTATCTAGTCCCCCAAGTTTCGACACGGCTTCGTCGAGTGGTTTATTCAGGATGATCGAGAGTTTGAAGGACCATTGGGGTTTAGCCGTCGGATACCTCTCGTTGAAATTGGCCTCGGCGTCAGCTTTTTGTTCTGAGGATAGTTTGCTCATGTCTTTTCGAGAGGCTCCAGGTTCGTGATTGGCGTCATCCAGGTAAACCGTATGCTTATATATCACTGTGGTATCCAATTTTACCAAGTCGGGGTGCTTCTATTGAGGAGATGCAAGACCAAGACAGAGAGGTGTAGGAAAAGCGTAACTGGTCTCCCCCGGCGTAGGTAAATGGTGGCTCAGGAACGACGAGGACACTAGGACCATCATAGCAAAACCGCCACTGTTCCCAGAGGATCCCTCGCCGAACGCCATAGTCAACTTGGAGGTAGGAGGCACTTTAGAACACTTTCATTCCACCAACGGCACCAAAAACGAACTAACCCCAGCTTCATTCTCTAAGGACGTCAACCTAGTGACAATTGGGTTATCGGTTAATTGAGAAGGCGTTTGAGCTCGACATCATGATAATTCTGGCACCTCGGCTCACATATCCAAGATAGAGAAGAGAGACGGGGACAGGTTATAATGCGAACAGAAAACCAGGTAACAGCAGCAGACTAGGGTTAATATACAAGCAGTATGAGGTTGATTCTATCGGAACAGGAGAGGAGGAAATACGGAAAAAAAGCGAGAAAGGAGGACGAGAAGAAAAGCATAAAGGTGTAAGGAGATAGCTCGGTGGTGGCAAATAGACCAAGGAGATGGATATGCACGTGAGGCAAATAACCGCACGGATACAAGAAATGGCGAAGCGGCACAATGCCCGATAACCACGGAACAGCGATATTTTTGAGGAGACGGAAGGCGACAAAGCAGGCGAGGCATCAATGCCCATATTGGACGGGGAGGAGAGCGGACGGCGGGGCTGGTGGTTAGAAGGGAGGTTGTGAGAACAGAGCGAAGGTAGTTAGGTCAGAACAGCCCGAGAGGTAAGAATTGGTTCAATATTAAGGGTTGAGTGGGTTGAAGAACGAAATGGAACAAAGGGACCGAATGAAGAAAGGCATGCTTGTTGTACATGGGGAAGGAATGACCAGTCGCGATATGGAAACACGCAATGGAGAAACGCGAATAATCAAATGAGCTGGTATCAAAACAAAGCACGCAAATAGTGGCGGTAATAATGACGGTAATGTATACGGAGAAGGGAGAGAAGGACCAGCGGAGAACGGGGAAAAAGGGGCACGAGAACACCACAAGAGACATAGGTAATACACTAAGCAAAATATGATAAAGAAAAACAGCGGGAAGAAAGAAGGAATGGAAGATGAAACAATGAAGCATCAAGAAAGGGAACACAGCACTAAACATGAAGAGACCAAAAGAGAATTCCACCAATCCACTTTAGGGGGATGAAGAGCGACGACAGTCCGGAATGAAGTCCACCACCACCGAAAGAAGGTCGAAACAAATCCCACGCACATTCAGCGACGATAACACCGTGCATTGCCTACTTCAAGTCAAGAGGATCTTCGGGATGATTGAACCACTGGCCGAAATCTCTCTCGAAGTTGATGTCCCCGTCCGGTCTGAACAAATTGGGATCAATATCGTCCAGAGCGTTCGCCACGCCCTGCATGAACTCCTGCGAGAAGATGTTTCCCGTCAGATCCCCCATGCCCCCAATGCCAGCTCCACCGGCGGATGGGTTTATGTTCACATTCATCATACCAAGTCCTGTACCAGTAGCTGCGTTCATACCGACCATCGGATTCATACCCAAGAAATTCATACCTGAGGCTCCCCCTGTACCACCACCAACGCCTCCTCCTGGGGCCCCTCCAGCTCCTGGTGCACCACCTCCGCCAGCACCCGGTGCGCCCCCTCCACCCGCATTGTTGCCACCCGAACTTCCGCCAGCGGTTATGCCTGCCGTTGGTGGTGGTTGGTTCAGGTTTGCAGGTGGATTCATGCCCATCATTCCCCCCACGTTCATGTTCATACTCCCAGATGGGTTCATGCCACCGGGCGGATTCATCGGGTTGAGACTGCCCATAACAGAACCCGGTACAGGTGACGGTGCTGCCCGCGTTCCACCCACTGGCGTACCGTGATTTGATGGTGCGTTCTGTTGGTTAGGAGCGGGGGTCGCTGGCGCAGGATTGGGCGTCTGTT
Source organism: Podaxis sp. C-F-92630 (assembly GCA_018524945.1). NCBI lineage: Eukaryota > Fungi > Basidiomycota > Agaricomycetes > Agaricales > Agaricaceae > Podaxis > Podaxis sp. C-F-92630. Next base: position 28,892 of record JAEUWS010001241.1, read on the forward strand.
GATTCCGCGGTGATCCATCCGCTGCCTTGCCATCCTTCGTTGCGTCTTTCCCAGGAGCAGGAGACGGTGGTGGAGGCATTCGGTTTTGTGGTTGTCCACCGGCAGCGGGGTTGGTTCCGGGTCGAGCAGCAGGGCTAGGGTTGAACTGAGGCCCAGCTCCTTGGTTGAATGAAGGATCCGTTGATGCTGGTGATGCGGCATTGACAGGCATGTTGCTTTTGTGTATGTTATGCATGCTTTGACGATACGTCTGATGCTGAGCGTTAGTCTCGACGATCGTAACCACCATCAGTCCAAAAGAGAGCAAACGGAAAACACACTTACCATCATATTATGTGAACCTCCCGGATGTCCCATCTGAGGTGGGCTCATCTGTGTCATCCCTCCCATCTGCGGCGGCATACCCATTTGTCCACCAGGATGTGGTACACCATTCGCCATTCTTGGTCCCTGCATCAACATCATGCCAGCCGGCCCACTACCCATGGGAGGTTGCATCCCGGGTCCAGGCCCCCCTCCGGGTCCTCCTTGTTGCATCCCAGGCGCTCCAGGTGGCATCCCACTCGGGCCGGGGCCGCCCTGTGGCATAGGTCCTTGCGACATCATACCTGGACCCCCAGGTGCTTGTAACCCACTGGGTCCATGACCTTGCATGCCTCCTGGCATCCCAAGCGGTCCGCCGGGTTGCATACCTCCAGGTTGCATGGGCATGCCTGGATTCGGTCCCTGCATACCAGTCGGTCCTGGCATCCCCCCAGTTCCGGGCTGCATTCCGGGATGTTGCATTCCAGACGTGCCGGGCTGTTGTTGTCCTGGATATGTCATAGGAGCCATGGAAGGGGTCTGACCGGGTGACGTCCGCTGACGCTTTCGTTCGGGTGGCGATGATTCCGTTCTTGGCAGGTTTTCGTGCTACGTGAAGTTGTGAACAGCTGAAGGAGTGGATTGATAGCGTCGGATACTAACCTCGTCCCCTGGTGAATTGCTGTTCCTCTTGTTACGGTTTTGAAGATTGTGTGGTGCCTGAAGGTTGCGCATTGGGAGGATCGAAGGGCCAGCAGCTGGGTTCTCTCCAGGTTTAGGGGCACTTGGGCGACGTGCTTTCCACGATTGTAATATCCGTTGCTGAAGATAGGTCGTCATGGGTCAGGTAAACGAAATAACGGTATCGTGTATCACAGAACCTACCTTATCAATTGAGGTTAAGGCACTAATGTCTTTCCCCAGTAATCCTAATTCTCCCTTCAATATTTCCAGAGTAGCGTTCGGTATTTGCAGAATTTCCATGTTGATGATATCTCCATTAACTTGCCTCACTGCCAAGGACGGACTGGGTTGGGTGATTGCTCCGGGCGTGGTTGTCCGACTGGGCGGTCGACCTACCCCAAACTGGTTTGGAACTTGCCCGGTTTGTTGCCCAGGTTGGGGAGTGTTCCCTTGAGGATTTGGGTTCATCGGGCTCTGAGGAATGTTTGGTCTACCCATAGCCATATTTGTCATGTGAGGGGAAGCGCCCATCGGCATGCCAAATTGAGTTGGTTGTTGTGGAGGTGGTGCACCGGGTCCCGGAGGTGAATTCGCCATCATTGGGCTCTGGAAAGGACCAGTAGTCGCGCCGCGTACTTGTTGCACTTGGCCTGGGGGAGGCGGGGGTCCATTCAATGGCGGCCGGACGGCACCAGGCATGAAAGCTGCTTGAGGGGGCGGGTTAACCGTCCCATGAGGAGGGTTTCCGGGATTCGTCGTTCCATTTGGTTGGTTGAATGGCGCTGGACCAGGCGCGCCGGGTGGAACAACTCCGTTTGGTAAGGTTCCGTTGGTCAGAAAGTTGCTTGGACGTTGCGGCATCCCGTTAATCATACGGGGGGGCATTCCTGCCTGCGGGCCTTGGGGAGAAAATTGAGACCCGCCGACAAATAAGAAGTTAATGGTATATACCGATATGAAGCGGAGGCCCATTTGCGCCTGGGGCTGTTGATTGGGTGGATTGCATTCGCATTGCAGCCTGCCGAGTCTGATGCTGTACATTACAGCAAAAATGAAAAGAAGTCATAATGAGTCAAGTGAAGGGCAAGTGATAATGGCAAGTCAAAAGGGCTAAACCGCTCACCTGGGTGTAAGTCAGTGCATCTTCTGTGGCGCCTCCAAGGGGATTTGACTTGGCTTGAAAGAGTACCCAAAACACGCTCCACCATCTTTATAGAGCGATAAAGGATTAGGAGAGGTTCGGGGAAAAGGATCGAGGTGGACGATCAGCAACCCGAGTAAAGGAAAAGCGGATCAGAGTCGAAGCCACTCACTCGAACAGCAAACCCTGGCGAGCATTTATTGGGGGTGTCGAGTCGGGGGCAATATCTGCTTCGGCCAACAGCTCTTTCGCAGTCTTCTTGAATCCCCGTTTATAGCAATAGTCGTAGATGTAGATGTTGAACCTGCATACGCACAACATCAGGTGATAAAGGAAGCCGATGCATTTTCCGAGGGGAAGAGAACGGGAGGAATAGATTAATCCGAGCCAAAAAGACGTAAAGAGAGGATGTACGCACATCTTGTCGCCCTCCCATGACAGAGATGAAGGACCTGCATCGGAGGGTGCCTGAGGCTGCGGGGGTTGGGGAGGTTGTGAGGGTGGGGGTGCTGACGCCATGTGTGTACGAGGGGAAAAGAAAAGATGATATCAATAACAACAGGGGATTATACCTCGGGGAGGATGATTTTAATGTGCCGAGAAGAGGGCGTGGCACAGACGGGTGGAAGGATAAGAGTAGTCACTGTACAAATCCCCAGATATGTACAGATCGCGGGGCAGGTGGAGACGACTTGAAGGCGGCGAACCGACCGGGAATGCCTCTCCTATACGATTACAGGAGAACCTCTGCGCATAAAAGGGGGCAAATAGCCCTGCTCAACACAAATGTGACACGAATAGACCGAAAGAGCGTACCGGAATCTTCAAGAGCAAGCGTGGACTGGAGTGTGAAACTTGGCTCGGAGCTGTACAGCAATGATAACAGACACCGGGCGCAGGAGATGGCGCAGGAGATGGCGCAGAAGACCTCGCGGGGTTCCTGGATATGAGTGTTGTACAGAGTAAAAAGGGCGTGGCGATACGAGGCCGGGTTGTTATCGGGATGGCCTGGGAGAGTGTGGGTAGAGGGCGACGTCCGTGTATGTACTGACTTGCGAGCTCGATGTTGTTGACGATAGGGAAGAGGGAGTCGGACGTGGTGGTTGTTGGGAGAGCTGTCGTTGTGGTGTGCTGGGGCTTTGGCTGCTTTGCTTTGCTTGATTGGTTCCTGCCAAACACCGCACCGGCCTTCCTATTTGGGCGCCGACTCAATCTCCGCCAGTTGCCGACATGTATACATGAATAATTAATTACAAATTACAACTACACTAAATTATCGCTCGTGTCGCCGTACCGCTGCTATCTGTAGGTCCCAGCCCCCGAGTACATACTTCACCTCGAACAGGCGTCGTATCTCTCGCCAGCCTCCACCTCCCTCTGGTTGCGCGGCTGATTCTCCGATGTAAACAAAGTCCGCAGGCGAAATTAAGCTCCTCAGCAATGATCCCAGCAAGAACGCAATCACCGCCACCACCACCAAAGTCGACATGGGATAAACTGACGCGCGTGTCTGTGCCACTCTCCTTGCTTGTTGGTTCGCACCCACATTGCCAGTCTCCGTAGAGACGCCCATCTCGTCTTTAATATCCCCCGGTACCGTGAGCGTTTCTGCCTCACCTCCTGTCGCGTTGGTAGTGGTGCTCCCCGTACTGGCCTTTCCCTTCCCCTTATCATCGACCACACTCATTCCAGAGCCGCCCATACCCACTCCGAACCTGATCAACGGGTTTGGATAGCCTTGGAGAAAACCTAGAAGTCCTCCGGAACTAGTCACCGCATGGCTCACATGAGGTCCTCCATCCTTGTTCTCTCCCTGTACACCACGCCCGATTAATTCATCACCAAGTATAATTAACTCAGACACACGTACCGTCATCTTCGGCATTTCCTCACCCATCAATTGTTCTTCCTTCCCATTGACCTCCATCTCTCCTTTTTTCTTTTCTTCCCCATCATTCCCAGGAGAACCCGAAGGGACAGAAGTCGAAGAACTTCCGGAATCACAGAGATCATCTGCTATTCCGACTGGTGTCTTGAGCTCGTCGGGAAGGGCTTCGGAGTCATTCGGTACCCTGCAGATGTAAAATCCGTTAGTGTCATGTTGTATAGGTTCGATAAGTGTTCATGAGATTTAAACATAGTAAATGATCCGCAGTCAAATGTCAACGAAATGAAAACTGCGTCAGCGTATCAAGCACAAATTCGGTCATGCGAAGACAACGATAGAGTGAATGAAAACGCAGATGGTAAACTACGCGCAAGGTGAAATTGGGACGTATCACCGCCGAGTCACGGTTTCACGAAACAGTAAAGGAAGCCCTCAAGAGAAGAAACTCTTGAATAGGACCACGCAAAAGTCTAACCACGCACCTCGAAATGACATTCATCCTCCCAACTCTATCATCCATTAACTCTTCCCTGCCCAGACTCGTCAGAGCCTCCTTCTCACTAACGACCACAACCTCCTTCCCATCTACAGTCACAACCTCACATTTCCTAGCCCCCTCTTTCCTGCTCTTTCTCCTCACACTTCCCTTGTTGGCGAGACCCACAGGATCCGCATCATCAGCAGTGGCGCTAGCAGCTGGTAAAACTTCCACCCAGACAACCGCACCTCCACACTCAATCATATCATTCCACCACTGTGGTTTCTCCTGCGGTGCGCCCCTGACCTCTCCGGTTAACGGGTCCTTCACCTCTCCCGATCCCATTCTCTCAACCTGGGCCGTCGGTAACACCACCCTAACCAAGTGCCTTGTCCCAGCCTCTCCAGACGAATGCATTGGCGATAATGGCATCGCGTACACTGCGTACTTGAGCGGAAGCACATTCTCCGAGCTGGCAGCACTGCCTGCTTGGTCCCCATCGGTAGACTTCGCTGCCACATCTCTGAGAGGCACAAAACCGTCTTTCTGCCCAACTTTCACGTCCTTCCTCATCTTGGACCGAACTTTCACTTCATACCCCTCGGGATACATCTTCTTATCCACCACCACCTCTGCAACAACCAGATCGCCAGGCGGCCTCACTTCTCCTCTCACCGTAAACGCACTCGCGCTCCGTCCTCTCCGCTGTTCTTCAAATGCTGCCGAAGCCGCAGCTACAATGGGAGATAAGGCCGCAGTTGACGATGACGTTCTTTGCCGCTGCCGCACTGGTGACGTTGAAGGAGAGGTGATCGGTGAAATGGCCGCTGCCCTAGCATCCAAACTCGATGGCACGATTTCACTGTTCACACTGGTTGTGTTTTCCTTCCTCTCTCCAGGGCTTGGTGTCTTGAGCATCATCCTACTCGGTGTCGGTGTGTTGAACTGCGATTCCGTCCCTGTATCCCCCTTTCCACTTGCTCCCCTATTTGCGGCACCAACGACGCCAACACTCGCACTCCTCCCCTTCCCAACATACGCTGGCAGACGCACCGCTACACAAACGCTCAGTACCTTTTGCTCAACCACAAATTTCTCCCATACAACCACCCTACTCTCATCCCTTCGCCTCAACTTCCATGCTGTCGCCTTTAGACCTGCGAACATTTCTTCCTCTTTCCTTCCCACCGCTCCCATAACGAATGATGGCGCTGGCAACCTAAGCACAGGTAACGGCGCAGACCCCTTAATGAACGCCTCTAACGCCAATATGCACTTCGGTATCGACGCGTTTATCATGGAATTTACGGCTGCTGGTATCGAGCCCGCATAATCCACCGCTACGTATCGCGTACATCTTGTCGAGGGGATCATGTAATTCTCCTTCGTATATGGGTCGAGCGTTTCTAGGATCCATGCATCGATGTACATGCGCCCGATGGGGAGAACGTGCGGATTGTACTTCGCAGGCGTAAAGGACGCGACCGAATCCGGACTGAACGATGCAGAAACACAATATATCGTGCGTCTCGAGCCACTACTCGAGTGGTCTCCACTCACAGCACCAGTACCACCCGACGCTCCAGCCCCAGCCCCATCTGTGGATATCTGTTGCGACAGAGACGGCGCTGTCAAAGACCCCGAGCTTGAGCCCGAGAGCGTCCCCCGTACAATGACATTTGCGAGGTAAAAACCACGGTCTCTGAACGGGAATCCGGCCTTTGATACCAGGAACGCTGTTTCGCAATCTGCACCATACGATTCGAAGACCTTTGCGGTATCAAACCTATCATCCCATTTCCGTCGACAATCCCAGTGAGTGATCGCGGGAGCAAGTTCCTCTGCAGATACCCCTTCGATAACCTTCGATCCCCGGTGAACTGGAACGATGGGGGAAACTTCTGGGACAATTTTCCGGTGCACAAGCAGGCCCTTATCCGACACCAGCGTCCAGTCGTTGTTTGGCGCTTGCCCATTGGCATCTTGCACCCATGACAATGCCTCGAGAGCGTATTGCAATGGCAACTTGGATGGTGAGGGAAGAGCGCTACTACCCGAGGCATTGGCAGGTGCCATAGCAGCCACAGCTTGCTGCGTCGTCGTCGTCGCTTGGTCCACATAGTATGTGAAGAACCTTGCAAGAGGACTCGATATCCTCGGCGCGGAAGCCCAGGTATTGACCGAATTATCCCCCGGTTTGGTTGTACTGGCAGCATCGCTACCACTCGCCACAGCCGAACCACCATCACCACCATCACCCCATTCTGCTCTCTTCCTTCGAATGTTACTCATCACCGGCGGTTGATCTAAAGGAACGCGCATCGGCTTGACGCGTTTCTGTTTGGTGAGAGCCTTGATCTCATGCTCCGGTATCTCCTCCGTATCGACGTGGATCTTTGCTCCATTGACCATCACGAGTCCCTTCTCCTTTCCTGGCGCCTTCCTCACAATTGTCAGCAACCTCTCGTCGTCCACAAACAATGCATCATGCGCCAAGGTCAACCATAACCCACCACCTTCAGTCGATAGCCTATGCCTGCGCAGACATGAGACAGTCTGAGGCGGGGGATCAACAACGATATCCAACGACCCCGCCCATGTATCTATGTCGCACCGCAACTCCAGCTCAATTGCCGGCAGATGTGAATCATTGTCGTCACTACTGCTTTCCTGTGCTCTTCGACTCGCAGAAGCCTCGTATTCCACCCTGAAGCTAGCCTTCTCATAGTCATATCTAATCTCATTCGCCCTGGCACCTGCGAGCCTCGTGACGATCGGCGGTCCACCGCATTTGATGGCGAACTCGCCGATGCCAGCCAATGTGTTGATCATCTGTGTAGGAATGGATGTCTTGTTGGTCCATCCTTTCGGGTCAGATTGCTCGAGAAGAGTGAGGAGGGTCGTAGTGGGAGATAAAGCTTCAATAGACCATCCTTGCAAGTCGACTTGTGTCCGGATGATATTGGGTTCGGGTGGTGGAATATTCGGGAACAGATGAGGCTCGTCGGCTGAGAATGAGAATACATGGATGGTATTGGGAGACTTGTAGACAGTCTTGAGGAGAACAGAGTCCCGTCCACTTGGTATATACATGAGAATGGAACCTGAAGGATCAAGTCATGGATGAACTTACTTGACTGGCCAGGCTGGTTTGGTTTTATAGTGCCATAACTCCGTCAGTTCGTTAACATCCTCTAGTAAGACAGCATCCTCGTGCTGTTTGTCCCAGAATACCCGGGCACCAGGTGATATGACAGCAGCAAAGAGGTCCCATAGGTTAACGCCAACGAAAGTAGCCTCAGCGCGATAAACGACGAGTGTCGGGTCGATGGAGTCCAGTTGTGTGATAGACACACCACGGCCCTCCGTGGCTAATACGCGATTAGCGAACAAATTAGCAGGCAAAGTTCAAACATACTCCTTCTCCACTTCGCCTCCGGCTCCTGCAACAGGGATGAAAAGTAGATATAATTCCTCCGCACACGCGACAGAATCGATTTCCCACTAGCAGTCGACCGTTCAGTAGCTGTGCGGGTGATCGCATTAACCGAAGATGATGTCGACGTGGCGCTGTTCATGGTTCCGACAGACGTGTTCGTGTTGAAGCTCAAATCAGCCGTACTAGCGATATCCTGTAGAATGGTCTGAGAAATGAAATGTGATGAAGGATTACGGTCCTCGGCTTCCATGATTGGCTTAGGAATTCCATTGAGTCGAATACCTCGAGATGCTCCTGAGACTTCAATCGTGACCTTAACTTTGAGGACGGAGTGGGCATCGGGTAGAGCGGTATGCGTGAGTCGAAAGACGATTTGGTCGTGGGAGGCTGATGAGGATGAACTTGTTCGTAGGGCACTCGCAGACCATGGTAGTTTCTCCGCTTCCTCTGACGACGCTTTCGTTGCCACCTGAACATCCCAACCCTCCAATGATGGCAGCACACATTCGATTGAACGTGTTAACCGCCTTTGTTCCCTCAATGAATGCACCTCTTCCATCCCTCGCACCTGCTCACTCGGCGTCGTATGTTCATCTTCGTCTGGTATGATTGCATATTCCACATTGAGGGCCTCTCTGTCAATTTGATACCGTATACGCTCTATAGACACGCCGTTCCCGTAACCTGAGAGCTTGGCAACACGTCCCCCGCGCTTTATGACAGCCTTGAACAGACTAAGCGTCATTGTGGAGAGCTGCTGCGCCACGCTGGACGAAGACGAATTGAAACCCCACATAGCTTTGAGATCATGTTGCCAGAAACACGTTACGCGCAATCTACTAAGCTTCTTTGTCTGGTCCTCGCTGTTGGATTGTAGTTGTGTAAGTTGTATGCACCAGGCAAATACTATGCAAGACAGATGAGCAACGTTGTAAATAACAGCAAATCGAATCATACATTTTACATGTGAACGGACAAAGGGCGGTGACGGGCGGAGGTAGGCAGGTTCGTCAGCTGAGCGAGGGAGCGAGGTCGAAATGTCAATGACTGTATTAGAATCGTGAAAGAGCCGGGAGATGGTGACTGCATCTCGCGGACTGACACTCATCAAATACCATTCCAGTTCGATGTTGTGAAGTACTCACTTTGCTGGCCACCCCAGTGTAAAGTTCGTCTTCGTAATCCTCGTCTTATGATCAAACATCTCCAACAAGTGAGCCTCCTCTACGGCGGGATCCCATTCTTGCCTTAGTTCCGGAGTTGTAAGTACAGCCTTCCAAGGCTCCAAAGACGCATTCTCGTCTCCAACCGCAATATCCAAAACAATTCTGTACACATCATCGCCAGCTTTGCCCGTATGCCTGTGTACAATGACGTCGGCGAGTTCTGGGACAGTCGAAACACGTGCCTTGCCCTTCTTGCTCGAGGATTCCACCGCCGCCGAGACCCGTTTCCAGTCAGAAGGTCCAGAGGATGTCAATAGTTGTCGGAAATGTGACTCTGCATCATTTAGTGCATTGTACCAAGACTGCCGCAACCTGTGCCATGCGGAACGTCAGTGATGCAATGTTAGAGATAATCTGAGCGCGAATTGACCTGGAACCATCCGACATTGCTCTGTGGAAAGTATTACAGACTGTGGCAAATGTCGCAGATAACGAGGTCGTGGGTGAACAAGGCAGGATGGGGTGATCTTGAGCTGCACTCTTCGACGTGACCAGAACTAAGCGCCGACATCACATCCCTTTTTGGGAACCTCACATCATATGAATTCCCCGCTCCAAAGTTGACATTGGTAACCCCAAAACTTTCATTTCTATGTCACACCGTAAATGGCGGCACTCTTCTCCAAACGTTCAATGGCCCCGAATATTCCTCCCTGCCGTCGTACCCATGTGTGACCACCGGCCTTCCCTCCAACCTTCTTACATAACACAATCACAGCCAAATGACTCAACCTATCAAGGTCAATCTTAGGACTTCTCGTAATTCTCATTTGAGTATAACACAACCGGGACCACAGCTGAGGCATACCAAAAGTAAATATGATGTCTAACTCAACACTGTAACTCATATAGCCCTTCCCTTTGCTCGGCACTGCTCAAACTATCATGCATGCAAATGTAGAGCATGTTGAAACAGAGAATCCATGGTGAAAGTGAGTGAATCTCACTCCTCAGCCTCTTCAAACATCCGTATTTCTCCAGGATCCCTCAGAACCTCTTCTAATACCCTAAAAATCTTATAGATCATCCTAGTGACAAGGACAATATTTTCTAGCTAGTATAAAGTTAGGCATGGAGAATATGAATACAATGCCTGAGGCCTGAGGAGTAAGTTCTAGAATTTCAGGTAGTGTCAGCTTGATAGTATCAGCTGACATCTCAACATTAGCCTTACATCATGATATATATTGTTGCATGTGTTTCCTCTGAAGTCCCTCAAGAGGATTGTGAAAACTGCTGATCATATTAGAATATTCCTGTAAAAATTTACTGAAAATCCCTGTTTTACTATGAAAAATGAGCAATATGGGTTGCAGTAAACAATATGAAGGCCTTGATAGTGCTGTCATGTAGCCACCAACTCCCCTACACCAGGCATTAGTAATAGTAGTCATCAAGAACAGACTTCCCTCATGTACCAGATAAACACTTGACATATCCCCAGACTGCACATATTTTAGAAACTTATATAGGTATAAGGCTTTCCTTAAGTGGTAGAAGACTGAATTTCAGTACAGACGTAAATGCAATTGGGAGGAACATGAAACTGAGATCAGCAGGCTTGAAGGGATACTTAGCAGAACCCATTTCTTCAATGGGCCGTGCAGCTTCCAGCGTCATACCCTCACATGACTCTACGAGTGGCTTCCTCACGTTTGATTGGGGTTACTGGACTAGGTTAACCTTCCTACAGTGGACCCGTCACAGGAAGATTCTGCGTGGAATCTTTAATATTTTAATATGAATGTTGATGGAGAGTCCCTTGGGCTATCCACGTGACCAGCGGACTGGCGGACAGATTCTCCGAGAAAAGATAAATATCGTTCTCAAAATAATCTGAAAGGTCCGCTGTAACCTGGTCCGATTATAGCCTCCTCGCACGGAACTTAAATCTACGACTTTAGACGGTATAAACGACTACAGGCTACTCAATATCAGCGCATAATGATCCACGAACGCATCCTTAGCATCCAGTCTCATGTTGTCTTCGGATATGTCGGAGGAAAGGCTGCAGTGTTCCCTCTCCAGTGCTTAGGATACGATGTAGATGTAAGTTCAACTTGACCGGGTGTGGGCGGAACGCGTACCTTCTGGTGCTAATGCTTGCCGCAGGTCGTCAACACAGTCAACTTTTCCAACCATGCAGGTACTCCAATTCTTGCGTGCATGAGTCATAGGTCTGTGTTCACGTATTAACGAACTATCGCGCGAACCTACAGGCTACGGACGCTCAGGCGGGACCAAAACCACTGCTGCAGAGCTTGATGCCATGTTCGACGCACTGGCCCAGAACGAAATGCTTTTGTCCACTCGACTCTTGACGGGCTATATACCTGGGGCTGAAGCTCTTTCGGCCGTTGAGAGGATTGTAAAGAAGTTGAAGCAGGAAAAGCCGAGCCTTATCTATCTCCTCGATCGTTCGTGCGCCCAACAGCATTACGATCGAATCAATCTGACTACCATCCGTTGTAGCTGTAATGGGCGACGCAGGAAGATTATACGTCGCAGCCGACGTGATACCCGTCTATAGGCAAATGTTACCGCTCGCCACAATCATCACCCCCAACTGGTTTGAAGTCGAGTTCGTTTCGTTGTCTCATCGATCCCTCTCATTTCTTCAACTAACTTCTCGGAAATGCCAGGGTTTTAACAGAAATATCCATAAAGGACATAGCTTCTCTCCAGCAAGCCCTCCATACCCTACACGAAAAGTACCATGTCCCAAATGTCGTTATCAGCTCCATCCCTCTCAAGCCCTGGCTCCTCGCCGCCTTACCTCCATCTATATCCCCACCAGTATCCGACGAAGAATCTGAGTACCTCTTCTGCCTCACTTCTTCTACCTGTTTCCCTCGTCCCACCACCAACGGGACATCGGAAGCACATATCAACGGTAACACGGCCAACGGAACAAACGGCGCGCCGTCATCCAGATACCCTTACCCCTCAATGGTCCACGCAGCTTGCGTCCCCTTAATCCCAGGATACTTCTCCGGCGTCGGGGACCTTTTCTCCGCTCTTCTCCTTGCACACTTCCATCCCCATACCACCCCGTGCCCTTCATCTTCATCAATACCAACACCCACTGAGCCGACAGAACAACGCTCACAGTCACCACAACCACCTCCTGAACTTGGAAAGTCGTTAACCCCTCTTTCTTATGCTTCTTCCCTCGCCATTACCAAAACCCATGCCATTCTTTCGATTACGCACGAACGCGCCCTTTCACTTCCTGTAGATGAACGTCAACCCTCTGATGACGAATTAGATACCAGGAACCCGATGCGTAAAGTCAAAAGAATGCGCGGTCGGGAGCTCGCCCTTGTGCAGGGGCAGGATGTTATCCGAGGTGTTGGGTTAAATGCGGAGAATATGAGGTGGATGAAGGAGTGGGATGCTTTCTGGGAGAGTTGAAAATCGCACTTGAATTTAGATGTGACGTGATACATATCTTGAGCTTGAACTTCGGTCTGATAGATGCTAGAGTTTCGGAGATCATTACACGTATCTAATAGTGTACTATTCTTTGGTTCGTGATTTCATGGAGTCTTTATGAGAAACGCATTGGATAATGATTGCGCATCTTACTACTCCTACACACGAAACTGAACCATCCAATTCGGTCCCACCTGCTGGTCTATTTCACAAGCACAGGCGGCCACCTTTCCTTTACTCTCCCCTGTTGAGCTTATCCAAAGCCCTCACGCCCTGTTCAAACCATTCCTCCCTCGATATCCAGAATTCCTCGCGGTTCTTCATGATATCAGCCAATACAGCACCTCCCAGGAACACCATATGTTTCCTCCGAGGCGGATCCTCGATCTTAATCTTGAATTTCTATGGACCAAGCAGTAGTATGAGTAAGGAAAAACTGTGTGCGTGGCAGTAGTACCCACGTTCAAACGTGAGGGGTCACCGTTCAGAACGCGCATCAAATATAGCTGCTTCATTTCTTTCTCCAGGCGGCTAGGAAGACCCGGATACATGCTTGATCCTCCTGAGAGGACGATATGCTTATACAATTCGGGACGGACATCGACAGCTGCTGACTGAATTGTTTGGAATAGCATTTCTATGTGGAGTTGTTTCGGTCGTTAGGCCAAGTTTAAAGAGGAACTAAGGTACAGATCAGGCGCACCTGCAACACCTGGTTGTTCTAAGTCAACCAGATGGGGTTGGAACATGCATTCCGGAGCTTCAAAGCGCTCTGAGCCGACTTTGATCGTCCGACCGTCGGGAAGCTGGTCAGTAGGACGTCAGGTGGTATGTTAGTAAGGATTTATGGGACTTGCCGTGTAGCTCTCGACGAGGACAGTCGTCTCTTCTGCGAGTTTTGTGTCTTGATCAAGATCGTAACTAACACGCCACCTTGTCAATAACTGACATGTGGTTGCGAGCGAGTGCCACGCACCTCACATAACACAGTTTCTCCTTGATCTCACGCACCGTCTCGAAGTCGGCCGTCCGGTTGAACGCATATCCCCTCATAAGCAACAGCTTAATCAGGTATCGTGTCACATCACGACCCGCAATGTCTAATCTGCGTGTCAGGTGTGGCATGGCAAAGCCATCATATACAGGCACGATGTGTGTAACGCCATCTCCGGAATCGACGACCACGCCGGTAGTCAAACCTACGAAAACGTCCTATCAGTTAGGAATACAGTTGCAACGCCGTTGTATCAAGAACGTACCTTGTGCGTAAAGCGTCAGTACAGCCTGAATAGCGACGTATACGCCACCAAAGCCATATTCTTCAAACATAACCTGACACATCCTCTGCCTGTTCACCCTTGGATTCATCGGCGGCTCCGTCAACAACACCTTGCGCCCCCTTGGGTCCACTTTCAACTTCTCATCAAAGGTGTAGTCCCAAAGATGTTTCATATCTTCCCAGTTCTTTACGATGCCGTGTTCCATGGGCTGTGTTACCTGGAGGTAATTGCGGTTCTGTGCAGCTTCGTCGCCGATCATGATATCCTTGATTACTGCTGACCCGACACGCTCCTCGGCACGAAGGATGGGTCGACCGACTATAGATGGAAACACTGTTTGTAAAAGTGTTGTGCATTAGTGAGGAGATGATAGGGGCGGTAGGGTCATTGAGAATACCATGTTCTGGGAAGTTTGAACCTGCATATCCGACTTTCACGAACTAATTGGGGGCTAAATTAACGAGGAAGTCACGCATGAGCTGTGCCGAACTTACACCTGTGCCGTTGTCGACGACGAGAGGTATTTCTGAGTCCATGTGATGAGCGCGATGTGGTTGCAGTGATTATGGCCGTATGTCATTCCGATATCATGTTTGCACTGCTTTGGCCAAGCGCCCAATTAGGTACTTCTGTCACCATTTAGATTCCTTCCAACCCGCTCGCCTGCCAATGCCCGGCAACTGACAGTGAACTTGTCATCATTTGTACCTCCTCTTAGTCCACGCCAGATGCATTTTTCATATCGGCTTGGACCTTGTGGAATGCGGCATCTAGCGTGTGGGGCATCGGATGAATTCCCAACGGTGGGGAAAGGATTCTGGCCCTGGGTTGTACCTATTCTTCAACTCTGTTATTGCTGATCTTCCCTTTCATAGCTCAGAGAACACGAAAGTCAGGTGCTATGTTACGGTACCAATGGCTTCTCGCCTAATAATACAAACGGCATGTATGTTGTTATGTCTTGATGCTCTCACCGCCATTTTCCGAGTTCTCAAATTTGGACTTTGACAGGTAAACATCTGGAATGTGAACACCCCAAAGTCTTGGTTGCTCCACGAATGCAGGAAACGCTGTCCAAGTTTGAGCCATCAATCAATCATCGCGTGCCTTCAGAAGAAGTTTCCCAACGCATTTTGCTCTTTTTATAGCCCAAATGTCAGTCCGAACACCGTTTCCTACACGGGACGTCACGGCAGAGAATTTGTGCTATGTATACTTCTGTTTATAAGGGGTAATAATCCCAGGTTTTGCTCTTGTAGGCCTCCAGGATGTACTTTTCCCTCCTCGTTGCCACTACGCTCGCGGCCATTCGGGCATGCAATGCAGAGATTGTGGAGTCGTTCCGCGACATCCATTCAACAGAGTTTGACTTCGTCATAGTCGGAGGTAGGCGCCTGCTCTATCACGTCATCCTTTTGTCCGTTAACTAGCCATGACGCAGGTGGTACCGCTGGAAATGTGGTCGCAAATCGGCTTACGGAACATCCTGGCACAAGTGTATTAGTCCTGGAAGCAGGTGGCTCGTGAGTGTTATGATGGATACCGTTCCCAAGTGACCACTTGCTGAGTCTGAGCACTAGTCCTGCTGGCGTCTTGAACATCTCTGTTCCACTCTTTTGTACTCGAGCTACGCCACGGACGGCAAACGATTGGAACTTTACCACCACACCACAACCTGGACTCAATGGCAGATCCCTTCCCTATCCACGAGGACACGTCCTTGGTGGAAGTAGCTCCGTTAGTGAGTGCCACTATTACATTAACATTCTCGAGGATGCAGATCCGTGATGTTCTAGACTTTATGGCCTACACGAGGGGCACCTCCGAAGACTGGGACCGATATGCACGCACCGCAGGAGACCACAGTTGGTCATGGAACAATATGCAAAAGTACTTCCGTCGGGTTCGTCTTCTCTTCCTTATCGCCAATCAATATTTCAAGCTCCAACTAACCATGGGTTAACTAATTAGAGTGAGAGATGGACAGCTCCAGCTGACCACCGCAATACGGCTGGCGAATTCAACCCTGCGGTCCATAGCTTTAACGGTGTTAACTCTGTTAGTCTTGCCGGGTTTCCTTGGCCTCTCGATGACAAGGTCATCAAAGCCTCGCATCAAGCCCCTGACGACGAGTTCTTTTTCAACTTGGACTATAATTCTGGAAGAAATATAGGCGTTGGTGAGTCTTAGAGACAAACTTCCATTACTTCTGTTTAGTTCCGTTCCTCAGGATACGTACAATCCACGATCAAAAACGGTGAAAGAAGTAGCTCTGCAACATCCTACTTGGGGCCTCAATTCATCCACCGGAAGAACCTACACGTCTTACTTCACGCACAAGTAGCAAGGCTTCTTGGCACGAAGAAAGGCAAAGGACAGCCTTCATTCGACACGGTTGAGTTCACTGATGGTGTTGGAGGTGAGACGATCGTACTTGATGTGGTCGAGCCGTCTCAAATCAGGAGTCAGGACCTACGATACGCGTTCGGGCCAAGAGGGAAATCATCCTATCCGCAGGCACGGTCAACAGTCCTCACATCCTCATGAACTCCGGGGTTGGAGATACGAACGCTCTCAAGCAGTTTGGCATCAAAGCTGTACACCACCTGCCATCTGTCGGTCAGAACTTGTCAGACCACAGTATCATTACGAATTTCTGGCAAGTGAACGCGAAGGATTCGGAGACGTACGACTTGATGGAACGTGATGCTACGGTTGCAAGTAATTTCCTCAACCAATGGCAGACGAAACGCTCCGGCCCTCTCGTGGACGGGATATTCAACACCGTCGCTTTTGTCCGTCTCCCTCCGGACGCAGAGGTATTCAAGCAGTTCCCAAATCAAGACCCATCTCCTGGTCCAAACACCGCACATATTGAGCTTGTCCCAATGGTACGCTACCGGTCTCTGGCGCGCTTTTATAATAGTAAACTGATTGTCCCGTGTAGAACGGCATTCTGAGGCCACCTTTCCCGGCTTCGGGTCAGTTTTTGACCGTCAGTGTTGCTCTTTTGCAACCAACATCTCGTACGTAATAGGGATTTCCGATCTGGAAACACCTTTCCAACGCGACTACTCTACACAGGTGGCACCATCACACTGGGATCCAACAATCCCTTCGATCCCCCTATTATCAATCCTAACTACTTCCACAATGGTTTCGATATTGCTTTGCTCAGGGAGGGTGTCAAGATGGCCCGTAAACTTGTCGCTCTTCCTGCGTTCAAGGATTATATTATTGCACCTTTTAACAATAACGCGACGACGGACGATGAGATCGAACAGTTCATAAGAAATGGAGTTGCGACGTTTTCGCACCCAGTTTCTACTTGTGCTATGTCTCCTCAAGGAGCGAATCATGGAGTTGTGGATCCAGACCTTCGCGTGAAGGGTGTGGATGGTGTACGTATCGTGGATGCTTCAGTGCTGGTACGTGTTTGTATCCCAATGGTGTGAGTCTCAGTAGCTTACGTTGGTCCTTGCTAGCCTTTTACTCCTTCGGGCCACACGCAGGCTGCGGTGTACGCACTTGCAGAAAAAGCATCGGATATGATCAAGTCTCAGTGGAAGATTTAATGTTTATTGTGTGCGTTGGGGGTATTAATGTCAACGAATATCCTCTGCTCAGGTTATATCGCGAAATATGAACATTTGAGTAGTCTCTCGTCTAACCTCAGTATTAGTATGTACCGTCAATTCACTAGAGAGTCTTGACGCGCCTTGTCACACTGCCTGTGACGATGAGTTTGTTACTAGTCACTAGACGTCTTGTACTCAACCACCACCCCGACGATTGTAGAGTATTGAGACTGCTTCCTTACCTGTGAGGCTCTGTGGCTGTCTTCCTTTCAAACTACGATTTTCAGCCCTTGAATCTCTCGCAAACCACGCCACATACTCCCAGTGACGTGTCCACCTAATGGCGTCGAACTTATATTCACTTTATGCCCAACTCGCAAATCATCTCAAACCACACCGGACTGAAGCTCTTCACCGCATACGGGTTAACGGAATTTGTCTAGTGACAGGGGTTATTGTATCGTATATCCTACCCGTTCCATCGCTCCACAAGGCCATCCACGTTGTTCGCAGCTCCCCAGAATTTGAATTTGGGTCAGGGGAATGGCTTTATCGGTGGTTTTGTATTCTCGGTATGATTTATTTTATCTCTTTTTGCTGTTGACGCTCACTAAGCTCTACAACAGAAGTTGCAACCTTCTCCCTCTTCCTATTCAATGTTCTTCATGGCATATATGCTGTGAGATACCCCCGCGCTTCTTTTCCTCCCCTCACATCACCCAGCAAGCCTAAGGTAGTCAACAAGGCTGCTACTACTCCCCAGCGACCGTTCAAAGTCCTCTCACCACAAGTAAGTTCTGTCCCTCACGCCTTGCAATTGACTTTCTGATCCCTTCTAGTCGAGCCCACAGCCACAAAAACCCTTCTCGTTTTCACCATCCTCTTCCTTTGGGTTCTCTGTGACAACAAACTACCCTACATCGCCTGTCTCAACCCCATCGAGAGTAGTCCATTATCCTGCACCACCAAATTCCTCAACAAACACACAAATGTCGACCTCGTCAAGCATAAATTTACTTTCAACACCGAGTCCTGTCATCTCAGCATACCGGGGCAAGCACTTGAGTAACAGCGTTGGCCGTGAGTTGTTTGCTTCTATCAGTTGGATCAAAGAAGCTAACACGGCAAATAGGCGCTTTGGATGGATCATATCTTGGCCATTTATCCCAAGAAAAATCTGACGATGAAGACGACTAGCTTAAGTACACAATACCCTCATTCTATATTAATATATTGGTCACCGCGTTTTGTTCATTCATAACACTGGGAGATCAGTGAGGGAAAATGCAAAACCCAATAGCGAAAACGAGCGCGTTATTTGGCAGTGTTTGAGTAGCGATCAAAAATTTCGAGTCGAGTTCCCGATTTCTTGCGTGTGTACCGGTCCAGCAGCTCAACAGCCCTCTCCCACAGCCTTTCTTCTTTCCTCCATCCTATATCTTCCCCCATGTCTCCTCCAGTCGGTAGCAGCAAAGACTCTGGTGCAGCCCGTATCTTGGGCTCAGGTACTTCTGGTACGCTTCCATGACCACCTTGGATTTCATGCACGGCCCAACCTCGTTGTCCAGGTATTGCGGAACTTCTAATCTTCCATCCGGTGGACACAGTCGCAAAACGACTCATGAGCAACAAGAACAAGGTGTGGTTCTCCCACCCGCGTTGTCGTTCGTCTGTCTGAACAATTTCGCTTCACAGGTTTCGTTCCAGACGCTCTCGCCTATCATTTTCCGCGACGCCGCCAGTGCACCGCTGACTACCAAGCTTCTCTCGCTCTTCCCTGGTCTTGGATACGCTGCAGGCTACAAGGTTGCACAGCGGATATACAAGTTCGGTGGTCAACCGTACTTCAATGACCTCATTTCCAAGCATTACAAGACACAGTTCACGAATACCTTTGGAGAGAGGAAGGGCAAGATGATGATGCAGGCTACCGCTGGAAGGTGCGTATTTCTTCCCTCTGCTTCTTTGTTCTCTGGCGAAGTGGTCTGTGCTCACGTGGGTTCTTGCTATGCAGTTTGACTGGTATTGGAGAAGTTGTCCTTCTCCCACTTGATGCTCTCAAAATTAAGCGTCAAGTCAACCCCGAAGCGTTCCGTGGCCGGGGTGTTGTCCGTATCTTTATGGAGGAAGGTACGACACTGTATCGTGGTTGGGGCTGGACCATGGCCAGGAATGCTCCTGGAAGTTTTGCTGTAAGCGTCTCTTCGCCCTCCGCGAAGCGATTCCTGATCTAGCTTTCCCCCTTTTTACTAGCTCTTTGGTGCCTCGGCAGTAACCAAGGAATATATCCTTAATGTACAAGACTATTCCAAGGCAACCTGGACACAAAACTTCATTGCATCCATTGCTGGTGCTGTAGCTTCAATTACCGTCGCCGCACCTCTTGACACGGTCAAGACGCGTATACAAAACGCCAACTTCGAGCACAAGGTTTCTGGCGTCACAGTCGTGAAGGATATGCTCAAGAACGAAGGTCCTACTGCGTTCTTCAAGGGTCTTACGCCTAAGGTCTGTTCTACTGTGACTTATTGTCTGGTGCCAGTGCTGACTTGAGTTGGCTAGATCCTTGTCGTTGGACCTAAGCTCGTGTTCAGTTATACTGTTGCTCAATCATTGATACCCATGTTCTCGAAATATGTCTAAATGACTGAGGGAATATAGAATGGACGGATGGATGGCGCGATACCCCAATCCCTCACCCCCGTTCAAAGGTTATGTATAGGCTCGGGCGCCAGGCTGTGTTTCGTTGGCCTTTCTATGATATACATACTTGTATGCGCACGATATTCGCTGGAGGTGGTTCATGGTTAACGGTGGTATTGTTGTTGGCTTCGGTTAGTATAATTACATGCATTAGAGTCTTTTTAGAGATGTAATGTCGCACGTAAGTACACCAGACGCATACATATTTATCGACCCCGCTCAGATTAAAACTGAATGATCCGTTGGATTTGAAGTGTGTGATCGGCAGCCGGAACGTGATGAAACAATGAAGACTTGGAGCTGAACACGTCAAATTGTTGATGAACAAAACATTCACGGAACAGAACGGGACCTAGTCCAAACGAGACGTGTGTTGGACACTCATGTTGGCAGGCTCTTTGAACGTTTATATATGTGGACCTCCATGTGATATTCCATCACGCATCCGGGGATGTTGATAGTCTTTTAGGGGATGCGAGTGGCCACTAGATATGGTACACGAGAAGTCCGAGCTTCGTTTTTGTGCATGTCCACAATTTGTCCTGCACTACGTATCACTAAACTCACACATCCTATCTTACTGTGCGTTGCGCACACTGAAGGGAAGAGTAATGATCAATTGTATTGTAGAGTATATGGCGCATGAAACGTGGTGTGAAATGATTGCTACCTGAATTCGGGGAAACTAAAATAGACTTGATTTTCTGGGCCAACTTCTGGATATCATCGCAGAACAACCCAGTCATGACAAAGTTGTTCTGAATTCCGCTATGACCCCTGAACATGTTACATAAGTGAATCTCGACAGAACGCTATGTACCAATATTGAACAGCCAGCGTCAATATATCCAGTTACGAGTTAGCCTTTGAATAAGAATCTGGAAAGAGAAGGATATGAAGCAAACGACCAGCCACTGCGCGTCAAGTCAAAGTAACAAATAGCTTTATTTTTCCCATGACCAAGAACATATAGTCTGTCTGGATCTGCAGATGACGGTTTGTACCTCTTAAGCCATAGACTGTTACTTGGTCGGATAACCTTGTTCCGAAATTCAATAGGAATCTACAACTGTAGCATAAACAGGATGGACATTAGATACATGGCTACCTCACTTACATTTTCTCTCAGCCTTTTAAGGTCAAACGAGGCGATGAATTGGCCCTTCGACAGGCGAGGAAGCATTTGGAACTGGAAGTCAGCTAGGACCACGGCTGTTGAGGATCCCAAAGGCCCCTCTGATTGGCAAAGTCGGAACAAATAAAAGGTCAAGTCCTTGTACATGTCTACATTCATGATACTGGGTCTGGGCCACGTAAGCCTCATGTGAAGTGTCTCTCCTGAAAAGCCCAGAAAGACCGTTAGATAAGGTCAATGCCTAGCAGGACCTCCGTTAGCACATACCCATACTCTGAGAATGCACTTCGTTCAAGCGTACCAACAGTTCTCGTCGAGTCTCTTCCAGGTAAACAGAGTAGACACAAAACTGCTTGGACCGCCCCGGATCTTGTAGGAAGTCCAGAAAAGATGCGTGGTAGAACCTGACTTCCAGATCCTCTTCCAATTCTAGCACGGAACGGAGGGAGCCAAAGGCATTTCGAACCTGTAGCTCAGTGAAACCCAGGGCATTGGCATAGATATCAACGGTCAATCCACGACTAACACTCTTGAGCAACAAGATTTTCAGGATCACTGGAAGGACCTTCGAAGGAACGCGTCGCATAATAAGGGTATAGAATAGGTCAAGCTCTACTAAAGGATTACCCGAGTTCGTCCTTCCTTTGGTAGATGCGGCGAGTGCAAGAACTGCGCGCAGCTGGTCATCCGGACCAAGTGAATCGGGGTCACGAATGAACCGAATAATCGTGGCCGCATAGATGAACAGGCCAGCACAGAGCCTGACGAGGATATCGATATCTCGCTCAGACGCCCATGAAGCTTGCAGTCCATTCTGCTTCCGTATTTCCTTGAACATGTCCGTCAGGTAGCAAAGGATCTCGTGATCAATCTCCCGAGATACCGGGAGCTCGATGTGAATGGATAATGGGAGCACGCGGTCTGATGTGAAGGATGCCACGATCTGGGGCTCGGGACGACTGAAGAAAGCCCAGCGAAAAGGAGTCGTTCCACTCTGGACAGACATAGCGATTATTTCAATTATATTGCGTTGGGCATCAATGCCCTCACATTCGTCGAGGCCATCGATGATGATCACCCTCTCCTCCACACCTTCTCCTCGTGCCCCAAGTTCTTGCAATGGCTTGACGAAAAATTCCCGAAACTGCTGGGCCTTCGATTTGTTGGGGAGTGTTGGGTCATTGAGTATATCGCGATCAAGAATGTCACCATACGCTGAGAATTTGGTGGCGATTTGGTAGGAGAGTGAGGTGAATAGCTTCTTCGGGTCGTGCCTTTCATTGGGACGGGAAAAGAAGAGCGAGGCACCTAGTTTATTCTGCTCGGCAAGGTGTTCCGCACAAGATTGGGCTACAGCTGATTTCCCAGATCCAGCAGGCCCGTACATCCAGAGAATGCGTCCAGCGTGGTTGGGGTTGCCGAGTCCCCAGTCAGTGATTTTGCCAACAAAGTTCTCGCGAGTGCCTGGGTGGCATCTAGGTGGTGGATCGCGAGTAGAGGAATCGTAAAAAGCATCCGGCATAGATTCTTCAAGGAGCAATCTCAGACCTTTGGCATATTCATACGTCAGTAACAACGATGAGGACAATCCACCCACACCTTTTTTCTCATTGACTGGGGTATTGCTGATATTCTGTGTCATCGTGATCGAGTAGTTGCTCAGTCTCGGGCTGTTGAGCACAACGTCGTGAGCGCCTTGCAGAATCCCGCTGGTCATCATGGTGGTTCGAAGCAAAGGTGCGAAGCGCTCAAGAGCGCTCATTGACACTGATACTATCTTGAAGGTCACCATAAGGCACTATTCGGGCGCCAATGGCTACTGCTGATTAGATGACTTACAGTGGAAAAGTATCTGTATGGGTGAGTATATGAACCATTTTCGCTGTCGGACTCGGGGAATGAGGGGATTCAAGCTTCAGGGGAGAGGTAATCAGTTTCCCTGTCAGTCCGATATAGCTGTTGCAAATGGCCTTGCACACATTACTGCCCGAACCAGCGCCTTGATATCGTTAGTTTGTTAAGGTACCGTGAATGCTATATAACATTTATCCGACAATGTGAGCTAATGACGACCCCTAACTACATACTCCTTATGCATCAGCACATCCGCCATCGTCTTCTCATCCATAAATTGAACCTTCAACGGATCATGCGCCTCCCTAACTACATGCCCCCAAATCTGTAACCACCACCTGACTAGCTGCCTCTTCGTCTTCAGAGAGCACACTGACACCTAATACTTGCGTAGTCGACGGGAACACATATCCAGACCAAACTTGGGGCCAAATGAGTAACACCAAGTCTACATGCCGGAGGCTTGGGAGGAAGTGGAAGAAGGGGGATAGATGGTGTTGAGGTCAATGTTGAGATCGATTAGACCATGGTACCTGACGAAGTTGAGTTGAAGGGTCGTCATGGAAGGGAGTGGGGACGTTATGAAGTGCTCATATCAGATGGGGTCGGCGATGAAGAGCGTGTGAAGGTTTAGGTTTATTGGTTAGAAGGAGGTGAAGATAGTGATTATTTGGACAGGACTGATGTAGCCTGTTGTCCAGTTGAGGAGGTTGTGTGCGAATGAGGGCTGCCGGTCGGGTGGAGTCATCGCAAAGGAGTCGATATCAGTGAGATTTAAATTGGAAGACATGAAGTAGGCCCAGACTTCGGGCCGAAGACGTGAGCTGAGTTTGGAGCATTAGGTGTGTGAGATGGAGGAATGGATCTGACCGTGGTTGTAGCATCTCCTGGTGACGGATACTTCAGTTGTTTTAACAAACCTATATACATTGAACATTCTATGTTAAGCCCGACAAAGCCGCTGGGAGGGCGGCTAACATGTAGAGGAGCTGAGCGGGGCCTGAGCCCCGTAGAGAGACAACTTTCACTGGAGGCAGATCCAGACGAAAGAACCCCCTGGAGGGTATCGTGTATTTTAAATACATGATAATTGTATTGCAAGGTGGCCCTCAGCGCATTTACCGTTGGTATCTCTTAGATTTGACGGCAGCATGTGACAACCCCGACTCGGTGTAACACACTGTCACAAGAACGAGCGTGACACACCTTTCACGAAAACTATGTTGTCGTCGCTGCGCCCGACGGTACTTCGTTCACTCTCCCTGCACTCTCGTTCAATTGCCTCTACACAACTAGGAGCTAACCAGGCTGTTATTGATGAGCTATTAAATACGTTCGGTTCCTCCGCCGCAACTCCAGAACAGCCTACACCCACGCCACCAACAACAGAATCCCGCTTATCCAAACCCACGGAATTACCCCCTACTAAGGACCCTCTTCTCGAATTCCTTGCCTCGCTGTTTATGGAACGCGGACACCGTGCGCGTGCTGAGAAGAGTGCCTCGGAGGTGTTATTGCATATTAATGCCTTAACCAAAGCGCCCCCCTTGCCTATATTACGACGGGCAGTGGAACTTGCCGCGCCTGCTGTGCGAGTTATGCGACACAAGACGGGAGGGAAGGTTGTGGTGAAACCTGTTGCGTTGAATGAGAGGCAGAGGACGAAGAAGGCCATTGATTGGATTATGGAAGCGAGCAACTCGAGGGTTGGGTATACGCGTGGAGAGCGTGTTGCCAGGGAGTGTATCCGTATTATCCAGGGCTCGAGCTCTGTGCTTGAAAAGAAGGAAGCGGAACACAAGCTTGCGATGGTCAACAGGTGGGTAGTTTGTCTATGTTACATGTGACCCAAGTTCATTGAATGTGGTTCTGCAGAGGAAATCTACCGCGGGTGAGATAACTGGTAGATGGAGTATCCTTATCCCAATGTCCTCACCTCTAATGCCCGCTGTCAACTTATCTTTCTTGCAATGAATCTTGTGGCACTCAATGACATGAGTCTTTTACGTCGGTGCTTTGTTTGCCACTCGTAATGGTGTCAACGAGCCCTGCCTTCAATTATCCGAAAACAACCTAGGGGCCCATTATACGCCGGTTTCGTTACTGAATCAATGATAACTCGGACCGCTGACAATTCATGAAGATACCAGCATTGTCCCCATCGTATGCATCGTATAAGTCCTTGGTGTTCTACCATGGAACCTGGGACGTCGTTTCTCCATACCAAGACCCTGGATCAGAACCCAGACAGCAACAATGGTGTAAAACAATCGCGTAACCATACACCAAGTGCTCACCGGAAATAACAGCATGGTTCAAATTGCATTCCTGGGACTGGACTCTTCCTCGTAACGTATCCAGATTCCATGCTCGCTGTCAGCCGTCCTGGGGAGGGGACCATCGTCACTTATAAAACGTCCCAACCGACTCGCTAAAGTCCAGACGATGTATTTCCCATCTTTCAGCTTTTGGCGCACTGCGCCAGTCATTGCATCTACCTTCAAGGATATCACCGTCCCTGGTAGTCCTTACACCGTCAATGGAGATACCTGCTACACCAATCCCAATATTAAGAACATCACTGTCTCTGGCGATCTCTACATCGTCAACGGAGATACCTGCTACGCCACTTGCATTAAGGAGGGCTACGCCAATCACACTAAGGAGGTTCGTCGTGCCGCCGTCCTGGCTGGCGTCGAGCCAGATAAGGGGTCCTTCCCTGGTCCAATTATTAACGGATGGAAGGTAATTGTTCACCGATTTCTCCCTTTTCTCTCAGTGTTGAACACGATTCTTGTGGACAGGGTTCTACTTTCAAAATCAACGTGCACAATCAGCTCAAAAACGATAACATGTTGAGGGAAACGACTATCGTAAGCTATATTTGCTGAAAATTTTGACACCGTTGGCTCTAAGCGCTTTCGTAGCATTGGCACGGTATTGAGCAGAAAGTAGGAACTAACTGGGCAGATGGGGTTGCATTTGTGACCCAATGCCCCATCATCCCGGACGACTCTTTCCCATACAATTTCCCTGTTCCGGACCAGGCAGGCACTTTCTGGTACCATTCTCATTATTGTATGTCATATTCACCGCTTTTTTCGCACTCTATCTGATGCCCACCGTCAGCTACCCAATATTGCGATGGCCTCCGAGGTCCTTTCATCATCAGAGATAAAGAGGATCCCTACCTGAATGACTACGACGTCGACGATGGTAAGAATGAGTCCTCGGAGATCCTTGACTCGACCTCTCATGTGTCCTATCAGATTCTACGGTTATTACACTGTCAGATTGGTGAGTTGCCTGGTTTTATACAGAACCAGATCTGACAATTTGCGACTTTATAGGTATGGTATGTATCCCTGAAATATTCCCTTGAATGCACTGAACAACGGGGTGATCACATAGAAAAATTGGCTACCGGAGGACCGAGGTAGTATTTTCGATCTTGGACTGTGGGCGATTTGATCGCTTATATCTATGATAGTGGTTGGGATCTTACTCTTATCAACGGCGCCGTCACGCCGGAAATCATCGTCAAGCAAGGAACAAGGTGAGGTGTTGAGCCTTGTCTTTGGGTATGGACTAACGGAAATAAGGTACCGATTCCGCCTGATCAATATGTCTTGTGACGCCCCATATATGTTCTCTATCGATGGCCACAACTTAACTGTCATCGAAGCCGATGGTGTCCTGACAAAGAAATACACAGTTACTCAGATCCCAATACTCGCAGGTGGGTATCAAGTATCCTGCAAGTAATTATTGAGAACTGAACATACTTTAGCCCAACGTTATTCCTTCATTGTAAGTGGTGGTGTCATAGGTTCTCTTATGTATAGTGCTGGAACTCGATTCCCCAGTTGGATACTCACAACCATCATCCGGGCAAATATTGTAAGCAATTACTTATCCCGATCCAACCTCGAGCCTGATACATCTTGTTCAAAGGGATTCATGCCGAAGTTCCCACTGAGAAGGGTCCCGGAGGAACGGCCATCTTACGTTACGAAGGAGTTCCGGATTATTCACCGGTTAAGCCACCCCCTATTACGCCCGTTACGCTTGACGAAGCCCTCTTGGTGGTGAGGCTTCTATTCCTGAAAACTTGAATGATGATTATGTATAACTGAGGAAATGACTTCTCGGTTAGCCCTACTACCCTGCCCCGGCGGTATGTTATTAGGCTTGGGTCGTCTTCCGGGAGTCATTCTTAAAATCTTTCATATAGCCTGGCGGACACACGATAGATGCGAAGGACGTGGAGAACCACGACATAGAAATGAACTCAACAGTAGGCTGTGGTACATTCATCTCTATTCGTCGTAACTCACCTACTTCCCAGAAAGAGGGTTTTGTTATCAATGGCGCTCATTTCCGTCCACCTTCTGTAGACGTGTTGCTCCAAATCCTCAGTGGCGCCAAGAGCCCAAGTCGGTGATGTTATTTGGATAATTGAAGGCAGATGAATCTCATCAACATTTGACAGACGATATCCTCCCCAAAGGATCTGTCATCTCTCTTCCACGCGATGCAAATATCCAGCTCAAGTTCAAGAACGCCGGTGCAACCCGTGGTGCTCCAGTGAGTGCACGACAGTGCGCACTTGCATAGCATTTCTGATTCCAGTCTTGACTTAGCATCCGTTCCACCTTCATGGTGTAAGTCGCGAGCCCCGATTAAGGAGATGCTGTGTTAACTCGATCCATTTAGCATACTTTCTCGGTGATTCGCTCTATCAATCACGACGATTACATCTGGGATAATCCGCCTAGGAGGGACACGGTCTCTACATCACGCTTCAACAACGATGGCAAGAACCTAGATGAGGTCACTATTCGCTTCAGGACTGACAATCCCGGCCCCTGGATCTTGCACTGGTACGCTCTATTTCGGATTCCCCTTCTCAGGATAGCTGACTTGCTCCCACTTCTCCGAAGCCACATTGATTGGCATCTTGAAAGGTGTGCTTTTAGTATCACAAATCCCATGATAATGCATGATCCGACTGATGGTTCTCCTTCTAGAGGTCTTGCTGTTGTATTCGCTGAAGACATTAACGGTACTGCTGACTGGCAGAAGGGTCGCCCTGGTGAGTCTTTGCTTTAACCGCGATAGTCTTACTCGATTTACTTAGAATTTGCTCTACCTGTCCTGCAGACAAATGGAGCGGTCTCTGTGATAAATACTGGAAGTGGATGGGCCAACCAAGGCAGACGAACAAGCACGGTTGAACCTTCCTGCGTCTCCCCCGTTGATGACCTTGTTACGATTTGAATTTTTGTGTCGTGTCGCCTCGTCCTATGCCTCCTCAGTCTCGGATTTGTACAACTTTCCCCTAAATGTGAAGGGTATTTTATACTATAGGTCAATATCCACCAGGCCAAGGGCGCATCTGAGGGCGTAACTTGATGCGCCCAATATCGACCCCCGACTTTTCATTAACGTCTTAACCAAATGATTGGCCAATGTTGGTAAGGCTCTTGGGCATACCGAGTATCTCGTTACCTCAGGGTCAAGACCCCCTTGTTCGGATTCCTTGCTTCCGAACTTTCCTTTGTTTCTGATCCACCTCGCTTCGTATGTAGAGTCTATTATTGCCAGCAACCGTAAGTGACAGGAGACCTGGGTAAGTGTACAAATTAATGCATTACACGGACCGGGATTACGACTTGCACCGATTTTCGCCAACAGTACAACTGAACGCAGTTCATATCATAAGTCACGGAACCTAGAGGCCGACCAACTACCGGAGAAGATAACGGCCACCACCATGTCCTCGACCGCCATACCTTCCGTATCTTGTTCGGATCTCTTCGCTTCCGAAATTCCCATTCTTTCTGGTCTACCCCGGTGAGTAAGCTGGACTTGAGTCGAGCCTTGATACATGTAATCAATGGATTGAGTTAGCCTTTACGTTCTCCGCCCACCCATCATTCATCCGCTCTCGAAACATAGAAGAAATGACTCACGGGACAATTGTAACACCGGTTCTACCAGCGCCGGACGGTCATGCACGCTGTCCAAAGTCAACGGCATCTTGCATTCTATTCATTGTCCGGCGCTCAGCGTCTAACCTTTGCTTGTTAATCGGATAACCATGTCACCAATCGATTCTAACGGCTCCTACAGGATGTTCGCAGGTTCTGGTTTAGCTGTTCAGGTCTAAGTCGAAGTCTGGGAGAATGACTTAGCATCTGTTCATCGATTGCAGTCTCGGACAAGTTCAACGATAACGCGAGCATTTCATTTCAGGTACACATTTATTAGGTACTCCGCATTCTAGCCACATTCCATGTTTCCTGTCAGCTGTCTGGGATGTCGTTAATCTCAAGAACAGTGTACTATAAATCAAATCAACGGCCTCGACGGATTGCCAGGCCATGTATTTCCCGTCCTTTAATTTTTGGCGCACTGCGCCATTGCTTGCCACCTCTTCTTACAGGAACATCACTGTATCTGGGAACCTCTACATCGTTAACGGCGATACGAGTTATACGACCCCCACCGGCACAGTCATTGCCCGTAGTGCTGTCCTCGCCGGACTTGGAGAGAACGCTGGGACTTTTCCTGGACCAATCATCAATGGATACAAGGTAGCCGCGCGCCCTTGTCTTTGATACTCGTTATTGAACGTTGGTTCCCTCAGGGTGATACGTTTTCAATCAATGTATACAACAAGCTCAGTGATGACACCATGTTGCAAGAGACGACTATCGTGAGTTGTGTTTGCTGATTTAATTGGCACCGCCATGCTGAGATGCCTTCGCAGCATTGGCATGGTATTGAACAGAGAGTAGGAACCAACTGGGCTGATGGTGTAGCCTTTGTGACTCAGTGCCCCATCACCCCCAACGATTGGTTCCCATACAAGTTCCCTGTACCTGACCAGGCAGGCACTTTCTGGTACCACTCCCACTACTGTGTGTGGTCCCGAGTCCCTTGTGTAGCTCTATCTCATGCTCTCGTCCAGCCACCCAATATTGCGATGGTCTTCGAGGACCTCTCATTATCAGAGACCATGAAGATCCCTATTTGAGCGATTATGATGTCGACGATGGTAAGGATCACGGGCTCAGAACACTCGATCTTCTCTCATGTGGTCCACGTCCGTCCAGATTCTACGGTCATTACATTGTCAGACTGGTGAGTTTTCCAAATCTGCGTTGACCTAGTTTCTGACGATTTGCCGTGTTTTAGGTATCGTACGTGCTATTCCATGCAATAACTTCATGTTCTCATAATTATCACATAATTCCCCAGAAAAAAAGGCGACCTCGGGCCGAAGGTAAATATCCATCCTAACGACCGTAACAGCGAACCATCGCTTACATCTAGTAAAGCAAATGGGATATCACCTTGATCAACGGTGCCGTCAAGCCGACAGTCTCTGTAGTAAAGGGGAAGAGGTAGGCGCAAGTCGATTGTTGTCCATCCTGTTCACCAAACCAGGAAAGATACCGATTCCGCCTTATCAATACGTCTTGCGATGCTCCATACCTCTTCTCTATTGATGGCCATAACCTGACGGTTATCGAGGTCGATGGTGTCCTTACCGAGAAATACACAGTCAACCAGGTTCCCATCCTCGCAGGTACGTCTTACGTGGTCACTCCGTCGCAATAGGACATTGAATATGCGCTAGCCCAACGTTTCTCTGTTATCGTAAGTACCAGCCGTATGTGTAAATATGTCAAGTCTAACGCACCAGTTTTTTCTATTAGTTGGACACACGCGGTCATGACGATACCAAGAACTACTGTGAGTTCGCAAACTTATTACCCCAGACGATTTGGAATCTAATCTCGTGCATTCTCACTAAAGGGATTCGCGCTGATGTTCCTGGTGGCAAAGGCCCCGGAGGCACAGGTATCTTGCATTACTTCAATGCTGGAAGTGGGGACCCGAATACGCAACCTCCTAATCCCTACCATACCCTCAATGAAACCTTCATTGTGGTAAGCTTTACTATCGTTATCCACTCGTGAGGTCAGCAGCTGAGCGGGACGTTTCTCAGCCTTACTACCACGCTCGGGCGGTACGTGACTGGAATGGTTCATATTCCTGGACGAAGAGAGCTCAAGCTTTGTGCAGCCTGGTGGACCCTCACCTAATGCTTCGGATGTCGTCAATCACGACCTGGTATTGGGTCTAGGGGTAGGTGGTCCCGATATCGCTTACCTTCCGTGCTATGCACTGAGATCTTCTCAACTAGGAAGAAGGATTCACTATTAATGGTTTCCGTTTCCGCCCACCTTCCGTCGACGTTCTTCTGCAAATTTTGAGTGGTGTTGCGAACCCCTGTGTGTATCACTCTCCTTCGAAAACCGCGTTATAAATCTCAGCGTGGACCATAATAGTCGACATTTTACCCAAAGGTTCTGTTATCCCTGTTGGGCGAGACGAGAACATCCAGCTGACGTTCTTGAACGCCGATCCAACTCCCGGAGGCCCCGTAAGTTGATAGAACGCGTTCGTCGCCGAAGTTATGTCTGATATGATCTACTTTCGCAGCACCCATTCCATCTCCACGGTGTAGGTTCAAACCATTCAAGAGATAACGCATTGTGCTGACAGGTTCCCAGCATACATTCTCGGTCGTCCGTTCCATTGGTGCTTACTCTTACAACTGGGAGAACCCGCCTAGAAGAGACACAGTCAGCACATCGCTGTTCGATGTCCCCTCGGGCCAAAACCTTGATCAGGTAACGATCCGCTTCAAGACTGACAATCCCGGACCTTGGATTTTGCACTGGTACGCTCTCATACCTTTCTTGTCAATGGTGAAACAACTCAACGATCTTGTTATAAGTCACATCGATTGGCATCTCGAGGAGTATGTTCCCTTTTGAATTTTAAAAAGGTGTGATATCTGACCGTCCATTCTCCTTGCAGAGGTCTCGCTCTTGTATTCGCCGAGGACGTTAACGGCACCGCCGGTGCGCAGAAGGACCGCCCTGGTACGTTCCGATTTTTTTTTCGCGGATATTGCTTGGATTCCTAATTGAAAATTCCCTCTCCTATTACAGCGCAATGGAATGATCTCTGCCCCAAATACTGGAGGTACATGTCTAGCAAGGCTAGAAGGAGCAACTAATATTTTGCGGAAGTTGTACGATGCAGAACTGATACCTGTATTGCCGCTTTTGTCTCATCTAGGACTTGCTGTCCGGATTGTTTGTTTTGATTGAGTAATCCTCATCTACATCCAAATAAGTTTGAAGCCTTTGTCAGTGAATACATCTTTGCTATGCAACAGGCGCTATCCTCATCCATTAAACTCTATCATAACCCATACAGTCATTGGACGGTCAGTGGGAAATGGACACTCAGTGGGAAATTTTGCATTCCCACTCGAGATTTTCACCTTTTCCCATCGGACCTTTTGTAATCATATACCATAGTGTCTCAGTTACAAAATGAAAGTGTTTTGGTTATTATCGGTGATCTGACCATGGCGCGATGACTGAAGGAACCATGGGCAGTCCCTTGAAAAACAAGGTATCTCAACTTAGGCATCAATTGAGTACACAGTAGTGCTATAGCATGAATACCTATATCATATAAGCTAAATGGTATTCATTCTGAGGCCATCTGCAGTCGCAAAGTGTCTGAAGCCTGAAGTTAGCACGGAGGGCATCCCGGAGGCTTGAATCAGACCTGTCACATCACGCATTTCCAAATTGGAATGTATCTGATTTGTTCAATGACATCTTGCTTTTTGAAGCTGTTGACCAAAGAAAAGCAAAAGGGCCTCGAGAAACTCATTTCGCAGCCAAAAATACCAGAGGACGATGCAGACATTGATGGAGATGAAGAGGATTGATCACTCGTGAGGTAGTTTTGATAGCATTCCCACCGGCGTGATGTGACCATCCCACTGACTGTCTTTGGGCTTGATAACCAGAATTTCGACTGATTGCCAGATTACACCAGTCTCTTGCTCATAATACCCATTCAAACTAGCTACACATATGCCCGTAGAGTGTGTCCAACATAATATCAGCTTATTTTTGTCCCGTATTAGCCTTGGACTTTTTCCGAAGGTGCACATCATTTAGTTGTCCCACTGACTGTCCAATGACTGTACCTGCCATAACCCATACTCTGTCGTATCCGATAGTGCTCCCGAGGATAAGGCCGAACTTTTTGTGCTTTAATCCTCTTCTTAATCCATACTATGTCATACCCATAGCCTGGACACGGGACAAAGTGCTAAAGGTTATGACAGTCGACTGTGGTCCTTTACGACCTCTTACCTCAAGCCTGCCGTCATGTACGTCATGAAGACAGGCCATGACAGCGGCACTTTTGGGTTTTCATACCCGCTGCATCTGCCAATCTTGACAGACATCTTGACTGTTGCTCGTGATTTTCATTTTAGTGAAGATCAGCGGCTGGAGGGAAAGACGGGTATGGAGATTAATGTGTTACATATACCGACAAAATGGAACAACTATCCAGCTAGCAACGTAGTTGTAAAATCGAGTACGATTTGGATATCGTACTTGAGGTATAGGTGGTCGGGTATGGTGTCCTAAATGTGTTTCTTAAACCAAGTTACAATCTGCTCCAGTGATTTCTCGAATGCCTCTTTGATCTCGGGGAGCTGAGTGTTTGGACGAGAGGCGAATCCGTGAACGGTACCTTAAGAGAAAGGTAGGTGTGAGATTGAGTATAGTAGTTAAACCTGCGCGCACCTTTGTAATCCTGGAACTCGTAGTCGAGAGCGCGTTTGTCATCCTTGGCACGTTGTGCGAAAATCTCTTCTGCCTTCTTTCGCTTGGCAGTGGGGAAGGTGAAATCGTCTGTAACAGTATCTAAGTGTATGCGATGGAGATACAGGACAGCACAAACCTTCAGCGCAGACCCATGCCACAGGAATAACCAATCGGTCGAGCAGTTTCAGCGAGAAGTTGCCAGGATGACAGACAACGACGGTATCAACGATATCGGTCGCTGCAAGTCGTACACAAGCAGCACCACCAAAACAGTAGCCAACAGCACCGATATTGTCATATTTCTTCTCAGCCTTGATTTTGTTTACGAACTGAAAGATTATGTTAAGTAACGGAAAGGCCGCGATCTGCAATCATTGGATGAACCTCTTTTATCCGTTTGTCTGCAACAGATGGGCGGTTGGAGATGAGTGCGGGCAGATTTCCAAGTAGAGTGAGGCAAAATTTGGCCCAGCCCAGTGCGCCAACCTTTTCTCCCGCTCTTTCTGGCATCTTGAGCTGGTTTTCTCGTATCAGGGGCCTTCCTGAGTGGCGAAGTTCACCAGTCGTGAGTAAATCCTCGTGCAAGAACTAGACAAGGAGACCTGCCTTTGAAAATGTCCGGCACCCATACGTCGCATTGTAGTTGTTCCGAGAAGTAATCAGCCATGATTTTAGGGTTGTCCAGCACAAGGCCAAATGCGTCTGTTAGTAGCACCACTGCTCGTTTCGAGTCAGAGCCCTCGGGTGCCGCTGCAAGATACGAGCCATCGTCTCTGGTAACTCCCTTGGGAGTACCTGTCAGCTTAGCGCCTGTTGTGCAATCCGGACACGACATAGTGAAAGCTTAAGGAGAGTGAAGGGTTGCAGGTGCGTCGAGGCCTGGACAAAAAGAATACAAGGCAAGAGGGCCACGTTTCGGCATACAAAATGCGTCTAATATAATTGACAACTGAATTCCCAGGAGGCGGGTCTGGAAAGCATACAAAATCGTGGAACTTGAGTTGTGCAATGGTCAGTGGTCCACTTCCGTCACAGTACTCCGATGTAAAATGCAGGTTAAATTCTGCCAGGATTCTAGTCGAAACCAGGATCAAGATGGCCTTGTCCAGGGAGAATTCATTGGATGTTTCATTTGTTGCTCGGTCTTCCATCAACGGGAAGCGACGGCCCGGCGTTGCGCCGATACTTGGTTCGGTTCTCAGCGTCCACAGCTCACGCAAAATACCGTAGCAGTTGTGTTGCGACTCATGATATTGCGACCCTATTTCTCCTCTGTCGTGGATCAGGAGAACAGAGTCACCTGAAAAATTGCTGAAACGCACTTGCTCTGCTATGCTGTCGTTGCAAGACGTTGGTCCAGAATTGGAACGGGACGAGGTGCGAGGTTCCTACTTAACTGGTGTATACCAAAAGGGTCCTTAACAGTTCTCTTTATAGCACAACCAGGATGGACCCGACCCCCAGAACAAGAGGCGCCTGCAGTCGGGCGAAGAAACCGAGCCACCTTCTGCTAAACGGCTGAAGGCGGCAGAAAACTCGAAGACAGCGAAATTATCCCGTGGACCAGGCAAAACACGAAACTCGGCTGCGAAAGCGAAAGAAGGTAATTGTATAACCTTTGCTGCTACTGAAGTACTTCATAATATGCTTCTTTCTCCTCCCTTAGTTGATCCCGAGAAATCTGGAAAACCCATGTGGTCGGTGGTTGCATGCTTGAATTTGCCTAAGGTATCCGACCTGGAGCGGGTAGATATCAGACCCCGATTATGGGCCAGTGTCAGTCTGAAGTTTTATCTTGTTTGGGCTTTGCTGATTGTCACCCAGACTCGAGAAGAACTGGTATCTACTTTTGTAGAGATATCCGGGTCCAAATGCATCAATAACATTTCATGGACTTCGACGGACATGCCCATCTTAATACTCGAAGGTGAATCTGTGTCGGTGGAGAGACCAGAGAACGTAGGTGATGAACTTTACATGGATCTCACCCTGTATGTTCGACATTTGGCATCACGTACTCTTCTTTCGCTCATCGTTGCGCTCAGTATTCGTGATTTCGTTTGCACCGCCGAACGTGTGATTCCTCAAAGAGACAATATCCCTTCAATTTCGGCGCCAACTGTGGATATACGACGCGAAAATGTCTCTGATCATTCCAGCTCCCCTCGCCCTCCTATCGCATCAATAGAACCGGTACCTGCTATTGAATCTTCTTCTCAAGAGCAACAGCCAATAGTGACCTCTGCCGATGCTACGGACATTCCTCTTTCTGTGGAGAGGGTGTCAGCGTCTGAACCTTCCACTTGTGCGATCGTCCAGATACCGAAACCCAACCCAAAGAAAGCTAGGCTAAAGCAGCCGAAGTCGCCCGAACCTCTCCCGCAGAAAAACCACCCTGCCCCCATCCCACAGCGTTCAAAGAAGACGACCGGAGCAAAGACGACATCTAGTGTTCTCTCTTCCCTCCGTTTCAAAAAGATTAAGGACTCCCCTTCCCATGCGCTTCCTAGCAAAGAAACATCCCAGGTTTGCTCCTTGGAAGCCTCGCAGCCCCTCCCAACTCCCTCCTCAACATCCAGACTCCCTCACTCTACAACTACTGATGCAATCGGACCTCCGGAACCAGGCGTAACCCAAATCCTGGCACCAGGTGTACCTGTAGCAAGTCCATCCCAGGCGCAAGCAGGTCGCCCATCCCAACCTGCTGAGCCTACTCCCTTTGATTATCTCCCGCTGCATTCATCGCAACACCCTATATCAGAACCCCCTCGAGCTCCTTTCCTTGATTTGTCAAAGCCTGACAGACGACTTACCCCTGATACGCCCATGTCTGAATTAGAAACCATCATCAACAGCCAGACCGACTTTAAACCCACCTTTGATCGCTACCCCGACAACCGCTTCCTACCCAGGTTTGACAACCTTCCTCATGCTCTCGCTGAGAAGTATGGCGTGCCAATGCCAACTTCGTTTGCGTACCACCTGGTGGAAGGGTTCAAGATCAACTTCGGGGGACTTGGAGAAGTTAGGAATGTGGAGGTTGGGTCTGGCGATGTGGCTGCGGTCGAGGATGTCGCTGGGTCTAGACGTGTCCCTAATGGTGTCCAAATCAGCCAACCTTCTGTGCATTCGGAATGTTGTTGCTCGAGATTCAGATACGATCGCCAATGCCGGGCTTGTGGCTTGAACTCGCCTGTTATGGAACTGTCCGTGCCTCTCGGCGACCATAGTGCTCAGAATCCGGAGGGAATGGCTATGGAGGTTGATGTAGAGCGACTGGCGCCCTGTACACCTCGAGGGCCTCGTGTAAGACCCACGTATCCGAACGACATACCTCTGGTCCAAAGGAAGCCATGGGGTAGGGGAGCGGTTGTGCGATCAACACATTTATCAAGTACTAACAAGCAAATAACACGAGCAGGACATCACTACCCAGGATTCCTCCCTCCCTCCATAACTAGCGAAGAGCCGACCGCTGTGCACATCCCCAAGCCGAGTAATGGCGACGCTTTAAGGCCAGAAATATCCGCTGAACAGACTTTGGAACCTCCTCCAAAGCCAGTGCCAGTCGTGATCGGGAACACTGTTCACCAAGCCCTGGGCCGACAGGGTGTTGCAATGCTGGTTCCAAACCCTCCAGATTTGCCAAATGCGTATCGTGCGGCTCTCCATGCGCCCGCTTCTACTGGCAAATTCCACCTTCCATCTTACCACGTACCACACCCTGAAGTGCCAGTCCTCCCTCCAGTTACTTCTGCCACAAACGAAGCTACCAAAGGACTGATGACGAACGAAGTTGCGATGCCTGCTCTTCCTTTGCCTGAACAAATAATTGTCAAAAGTAGTGCCGTGACCTCACCTTCACTCAAACGAAAGGGGAAGGAGAAGGCCCAGGTTCCAGAAAGCTCCGACGATGACGAGCCGCTTAGTCTGAGTATTAAACGCCGGCGGGCGGCCAAGAAGCCTAAACTCGATCATGGGTCTAGTGAGGACGGGCGCCAAGCCCTCCCTATGTACTGTAATGATTCGACAATGCCGATTCCTTGTTCATCCAAGACTAAGCTCGAGGACCTCCCAATCCTGATACCGACCGCACAAGCACCGCTGGAGAACGGGGTTAGGGTTGTAGGTGCGGGGAGGAAGGATGTCGATCAAGTAACGCCGGTTTCGATTTCTGCTGTTGTTAAGCCTGTCAAACGGCGCGGACGACCACCGAACAGCATGAAGCCTTCTTCGAATGTTTCCCAGTCCGCTACAAAACCCGTACCGATGCCAACTGGTTCCGAGGAATGTCAGATGCCACCTCCATCCCTGTCCGCTCTGAAACCTGATCCTCAGCAGAAATTGGAGTCCCAAACCAAATCGACACCCCCGCATAGCGTCCCTGTGCGCAGAGAAAATGGCGTACCGTCACCTATCCCAGATGAAATACGGGCCCTGGTCGATGCGTATGTCAACTGCATGCCTGTTGGCGTATTCGCAGGGAAGAAATATCTACAAGGGTTCTGGGGATTGAAGTTGGCGCGGGAGGAGGTTGGATATACTTTTATGGGGTTCTATCGTGTTTCGAGGGTTTGGGAGTGCTTGTCGGGGGGTGATGGTGACGCTGCAAAGGATTCTTCCAAAGCCCGGGTCCGGTGGAGGTTTAGAATGAAATGGGAGCCGGGTGGTGAAGATTGGCAGGTCCGCGAGCGCGACAAGCTCTCCTCGCCTTGGTGGAATCCGACTTTGAAAGCCCTTGGGCTTTCTATATTTCCACAACCTGACTCGGAGGATTCGGATGACGAGTCGACGCTGGAGTATCGTCTCGCGAGGAAGAGAAACCCTAACTTCGAGAGAAGGCGATGCTTCTTCAACCAAGCTTTCTATAGCGTGTTGCCATTACATCTTCTTGCGCCTGTTGATGCCGAGATACCTGACTCGACGTTACCCCGAGGCTGGCACTGCGAGGATTGTGGGAAGCTGAACTTCAGATCTTATCTCCGACATCGAAGATGCGGTAGCTCCTATTGCGAGGTGTGTGCACTTTGTTCAGGGACAGACAGAAAAGCCTGACAAGACGTTGAATCGTTACTGAGCAGAGCAAACCTGAAGACCAAGGTTATGCCATCGGCATCGATAGATTGCGCGACCCTCAGGATGCACTACCCTTGTCGCTGCCTCTGAATGAGTTGCCTAGCCATGTTCGCATTGATGCTAGAGTGCAGGCTTGGGGCGACCGCATGAAGACACTGGTGTATAGGTTGAGCGCCGGCGGAGGACCGGTGGTCGCACAGCACGTTTTCACCAGCAACCTGAAGGAACTGCAGAGGGACGCATCCCAGTTGCTGAATGTGATCCAGATCCACGTACCCCTCCAAAGGTTGGCTGGAGATGCTGGTTCAAGTTGTGTCATTTCCCTTAATTGAGTCTTCGGCATCGCTGACGTTATCTCTCTACAAAGATCCATACTTCACGTATTTTGTGGGTGATGACGATGGAAGAAAAGCAAAGTTTGTGCCCTGGGGGACTGCGCCCGAATGTCTCCAACGCGCAAGGGACTTGATGAACAATCGAGGGAGGAAATACGGCAAGAGGACTGCGATAGAATTGGATATCAGAAGACTCGAAGTTCGTGCATGGGTGACGACCGGTAGTAAACGAGTGAGTCTTTCATTGATGATCGAGATCAATTTTTAAGCTACATACATATCTGAATGAATAGGGCTCGGATCTGTTATGTGCTAAGCAACATTGCATGGTTATCATGTGCCTAGGGTGCGAGGCAATTATGGGTATCAGCCCCAAGTCAACAATAGCATCGAACGACGATCAGACGCGCGTGCCCGATCTTGATAAATTGATTCCGATGGAGAGTTTCGACCCGCAGGAAAGTCAACCGGAAGTGGCCATTCAGCCTGGAGAAGGTGTCAAAATGGAGGCAAGACCGGCGCTAGGAGAAACTCAGGACCAGATTCACTTAACACCGGCGGCTTCAGCACAGGCTGGGGCGGTGGTTAAGAAACAGAAGGGGGAGAAGACGGTGTTATCCGTGAGTCTTGTTCATGGTGATATTCTGGTGTTGGAAGGAGATGACTTCGAGGTATGTCTTCGGGGTGGCTCCCAGCAACTTGGTCGGTCTTCTGACTGCGAGGCTTCGTAATTAGTATTCGATCAAGCGGACTGGAACGAGCATCCGTGAGTAGACTCTGCCTCATTATTTATCCCTCTCATCCAAACTTCTTACAGTATTGTTTGGGTGGTGAACATAATGCGCGACACGTCATGAGAAGCGCCCTTGGCGACGTCGAACACGTTCCAGGGGGTCTTGTGTAGCAGTAGAGACAGTATTCGAGGCAAAGAAGGGCACCAGAGACGCAAGGGAGGGTAGGAGGTATTGTCTAGCATACAAGGTTGTAGATCTGAACATGCCTGAGCGGCAGCCTTTTGGAGAAATAGAGTAGAGTTGACCCGAAGCGAGCGTTTGCCACTTGTCAACCTCCAACATCATGAGTACAAACAATACCGACGTTGCTGTCGATGGTCCCGCTTCCAACCCTCCTCAGTGGGGCAGAGGTATGTATAAGCCCTATGATCATCATCCCTCCTATAGCTCACCATTCTATACGCACGCAGTCTTGATATGTGGTGGAACAGACTGGTGCGTTCGGCCTTTTCTCACAGTCGCCGAGTCCAAACCAACCTGCCTCCTTCGCCTTTCCTTGAAACCACAGGCCTCGACTAGGACGAAAAGACCGTGCTGGATCCATAAATCCGGAAACGGGAGAGCCATTGTGAGTATTCCCCGCGCCGTCGGCGTTTCAACATCAACTTCAATTCTGTTCAACGTGGATTTACAATTTCACTCTCCCCTTCACGACAGAAACCCGGACCTACTCGAACCCCATATCCTCCGCTCGCTTGCGAACGTTAAAGTCACTTCGGTGCACACGTCGTGTGCTGGCTGCCACTTTGTCGCCATTGATATTAACGGATACGCGTGGTTATTTGGGAGGAATGGGTTCTCTTGTCTCGGCGTCTCAGGCGAGGAATACATCTCGGAGAACGCGCCGAGGATGGTGAAAGCGAGTGATCTGGGCGCACCGAAAGGAACAAAGTTTGTGCATGCCGCCTGTGGCAGGAACCACACGCTTTTGGTGGGAAGTGACGGGAGTGTTTGGTCTGCCGGCGTCAATAACCTGGGTCAGGTGTGTAGCATTCCCCCCATAGAGAAGCACTTCTGTACGTTCTAAATGATATACAATAGTGTGGCCATCCAACGTGTCCCGAAGTCTCAACTTTCAAGGCTGTGAATGTCACACATAGCGGTAACAAGGAGCATGTCGCACAAGCCTCCGCGGGCATTACATTCTCGCTCGTGTTGACAGACACTGGCAAAGGTACGCGTTGCACAAGAAATTTCCTTGCCATTCCACCCATACGCTATCAGTCTTCTCCTTTGGAAGCGCAGAAAAGGGACAACTCGGAAATGGAACTACTGGTGAACGCATCACTACCGGAAACAAGACAGCCTTCGACATCGAAGACAGACCTAGTTGAGTGGTCGGTTGAGTCTCTTATTGGACTTCTCATTGATGGTCCCGGATAGTATATGTCAAAGAACTCGATGGGAAGAAGATCGTACAGATTGCGTCAGGACAACAACACAGCTTGGCGCTTGATGATACAGGGTTCGTGGATTTCATTTAACTGTCTGCCTCACCTATCTTCCGACATGCCTTCGGGTGCTCAATTTCATGCCCTCACAGTGTTGTACATGTGTGGGGATACAACGGTTACTGCCGACTCGGACTCGGTAACCAAGTTGACATCCTCAAACCCAAG
This sequence comes from Podaxis sp. C-F-92630, assembly GCA_018524945.1. Taxonomy (NCBI): domain Eukaryota; kingdom Fungi; phylum Basidiomycota; class Agaricomycetes; order Agaricales; family Agaricaceae; genus Podaxis; species Podaxis sp. C-F-92630. Next base: position 70,584 of record JAEUWS010001241.1, read on the forward strand.
CCAGTGCCACAGGTATGTTCGTGTACTGTATGCATTAATACATTATGAAGGGTTCGGAATAATTGCGCATTGTTAGTTTGCCGGTCAGAACGAGGCGGCGCTTGCCTCTGCCGTCGTTGCGGGGCCCACGAACAGTGTGGTGATCGACAAACAAGGAATGTACTGGATGGCAGGGAAGGTACGTTTTCCTCTGTATGCTGTCGTTCTGCCTAGTTGACCCCTATCAATACCAGTGGAAGAATAGTGGAGAGGGTGGGTAAAGACGACCTATAATAGGTTTTATTAAACCTGACTGCTAACGTTACGACCCTAGGATCATCTGGCTCCCCTTATTCTACGTTCCGCTTTTTGCAGGATATCATGTGAGTTGTTGCTTAACAACTACGAACACTCCAATCAAATTTATTCCTTTTCTTTCAGGGGTTGCAAGATCCTCTTTGCGCGTTCTGGTGGAGTGACGCACTGGCTTATTACACCCGACGATGATGGCACCCCTATGGCTGTATGTTGGGGACAAAATGCGGCAAATGGAGAACTCGGGCTAGGGGTTGATGAACCGAAGAGCTCGACAAAGCCGACAAAGAATAATCCGTTGTTGGGCATCGAGATAATCGAGTAAGTCCGTGGTTCTGGTCTGTAGTTTCAGAAGAATGGTCATTGACAATTTGGTTCACAGTATCGCCGCTGGACAGAATACAACGGTACTACTAGCGAAACCAAACGACAAATTCTCTGATCTACCGAGACATCCTATTGATGTTCAGCCCCCGCAAGAATGCGTTGGATGCAAGAGGGACGACGGTGATCCACTGGAGTGTGACAAAGTATGACGGTTGCCTCCCTTTACCTACAACACATAGCTGATACCGGTCCTGGTACTAGTGTGACGCGCCTTGGCACTTGGAGTGCTTGAGTCCCCCGCTCAGTGCTGTCCCAGATGGCGAATGGTTTTGCCCTCAGTGTCTTGAGGACCCAGGTGCACCAGTCGGCCTTTGGAAAGACACTAAGGCGAGCCGTAAACGGCAACGAGCCGAATCTCCCGTTGATGAGGCCGCGGGGACGAAGCCCAAAGGTGGTATGTGCATTTCCTCTTTATCACGAGCATTGCGCGTAGAGGTTAATTGACACTCGTTCGCGTTTGTGATCCGTGACTGTTAATTATAGGCCCGAAGAAGAAGAAGCAATAGCTCTTTCACTTAGGGAACGTTCTTGTGCCCCAATGGTTCTTTCTGTATAATGATAGATAAGAAAAGAAGGAAGGTGAAGGAAGATCTATGTGCGAAATTGGGGCTTGATAATGATCTGTCCAGATGTTTGCGATGCAATGCTACGTGTGTGGCGTGGCTGTTTGATTCATTCTTGCATTTATTTTTCTCTGCGTTTCCTCTTTCGATTTTTGATGATCTGAACTGAATTCAAGTACGCTATGTACGATCTTTTCCGTTCTGATTAGTCTTTGTAACAAGCGTCGATGCACTATATACCTCTTTGAGGCCGCTTTGGCCTTTACCCCCACTCATTTTTCGACCCTGTCGCATCAATTTGTTTATTGGATTGCCGCCACCAACCTCCGCTTTTCGGGCTGCGTTAGACTCCAACACACGTCGTTAACGTCATGCTCTGTTCCACAAGAATAGATATTCTAGCCAGATTTATTGATGCGTTAACTGGGAATATCGCGAGGCCTTCGTAGCGGCACATACGGCATTCCTTAGCTCGTTTAGCACAGCATGTTGTAGGATTCAAAGCGCACAATTCGCGCTACTATGAAGGGGTGAGGTATCGGGGGACTATTTATGGACACACGTCTGCGTCGGTAACTCACTAACGGCCTTACCTACACGGCGAAGTTTGTGATAACATGTGAACAGATTGCTAGGACCCGTCAATCATCCCGATTCGGACTCCTTTATCGGACCCGGGACGGGGACGGAACCGGAGAAAACGGAAGAGGAGTAGAAGGATGGTGATGCGCGTCGGAATCTGTCGGAACCTGCACATATGTATTATTGGAACGCTTGGAAGAGACGGAGATCGTCGGGAGACGTTAGTGTCCTGAGGCACTCAATGTGTTGGTTGAAAGTCACGTCAATAGCATATGGCCGTAGCGACTATACTCACTGCGAAAACCGGAAATCAAGCTAACCAGAGCTGAGGTCGGTAACTACCACAAGAAATCCCACACCTCGGATGTTCATCTATTTTCTGCACACTTTTTGCCCTCGCTTATGGCCATGCGAAGGAAGCAAGATAGGATCGACACCAGAAATGTGGTGTTACCAATCCGGGTTTGGAAGAACTATGAATAGCACGACTGCGCAATCGACGAGGGGTAGGGCACTTCGCCTTGAGGGGAAATCTGCTATTTTGTTCACGTCGCCTCGAGAACGATTCGAGAAAGAGGGAAAATGTCCGTTATGCCTGCAGGCACTGGGAGGAGCTTCCATCAGTTGATGATCAATGAACATCGGTAGTGGTGTCAGTGTGGAAGGTATCCTGTTTTCATCGCTTGCGGTTACATCGGCTCATATCCGATATATCAAGGTTCTGGAAATCGAGGCTCGGTTCGAAGGCGCTGGCTATTGTTTACGACTGGAACGAGGTGCGGCAAGAGGTTGTGAATCCGCACCGACAACTGCTGTATGTGGACTGAAACGAATGCGCGAGTGTGTCCATCAGCGAATTCCGCGGAGCTCTGATGGTAAGTTGGTGGCAGAACTTATATTTGCCCCAAGCAGGGAATTTACTTGTCGGATCGAGGGGTTTGGCAACATCACCGAGGAGGTGCATCCTTTAGGGATTCACAAATTGACGATCAACTGTGGAGGGAGTATGTGGAGGTGTCCATGATGCAAAGGAGGAGGTCGCTTGGGGCGTTGGTGTAGGGCGGGACTGAGGCTCTACGCCTCGGTCCACCAAGATCCACTGACGTCGTTGATAATGATGGCGGTGGTGTGGTAATGAAAGTCAAACTTGAAGACTTCGGATTATCAGTGAAACGGCCGTGAGGAGTCCGCGGAATGCTAAAAGCAAGACGGCAACTTTACTGGCTATGTTAGCATGATATATTGTGACTTAGGCGCTGGTTTCATCTATTGTTGATCTCGTGCCAAGAGCTCAACAGAGGAGCCTGAGATGGCCAACCATATGACTGGACCTGGAGATTTTTATGATTAGGATACCTGCGAGTTATGGTCAATGGATTGATAGGTGAACCCGCAGCCTGCATTATGCCGGCGTTTGGGAGGCTGGAACTGGGTAACTTATCAGAGATATAAGTAAACTATTTAGCTAGACCCTCTGGAGCAAACAAAGTAATTCCTGCTGACCGCGACGCGTGATTGCCGCGCGTGTGCCACAAAAGCTGGACCGGGCAGAGTGGACCGGGCTTTGGATTGGGCCTCGACGTCGCGTTCGCAGCACATTCATTCACCAACACGTCTTCAGCAGCAGCACACCATCCAAGCGACTCTCTTTCAGAAATCACGCGGTTGGTTAGACAGATCTACCTTTTCCTAAATTAGCGAACCTCGAGGAACCTCTCTTAAAGCAGCGCCCCCCTGTTCGCTCGATACTCTCTTCCTTTCTCCTGCTCTACTATGACGGTTCGCTGGAGATGGGGTCCTCTACGCTCGATCCTCGCTCTTTCGCCGGTGCTCATAGGGGTGCCATTCATTTCCCTCAGGCAGCATTATAGTAGGTGCCGCCCTGGTACCCCTTCAACCTCCCCTGACTAAAATTCCTCGTAGCACTGCCCGAACCGGTTGTCGATCTGTGCGTAGTCGATGATATACTCTATTACAACCTACTGACACATTGCACGCAGCGTTGATCCGTCCACTCAGTTGCCGCAGATCTCAGAAGCGAACATTCTTGGTATTGCCAAGTACCTGTCGGAAGGCATTGGTTATCGAACAGTTGGGACCTTTGAACATGCTCTTGCGGACACCTGGATGATCCAGCAGGCCGAGGAGGTGCAAAGGGAGTGTGAAAGAATTGTGGCTGAAACGGGACGGAAATTGGAGTGCGAAGTATGGCACCAACAAGGCAGTGGCAGTCATCGGTAGGTGCCAACATCTTCTGCGCCGATAGGGCCTCGTAATGGACCACTTACTCTGTTACAAAGGTTTGATATGATGGGCAAACGAGTATACAAGACTTACGTGAATTTGACCAACATCGTAGTTCGCATCTCAGATGGTACGCCAGCAGGCAAAGAACATGCCCTCTTGGTCAACTCCCATTTGGATAGCACGTTGCCTAGCCCAGGGGCTGCCGATGACGGACTTGCTGTTGGGGTCATGCTCGACTGTATGCGTGTTTTGATCAATACACCAGACTGGACACCTAAACACGCCATTGTCTTCCGTGAGTCAAGAGCCTGCCCACCGTATTTCCGAGGGTTCATAAGTGTCGTTAGTATTCAACCACGCGGAGGAGTCGCTCCAGGATGGCTCTCATTTATTCTCAACACAACATCCGGTCGCGCCAACGTGAGTCTTCATCCTGGCCATTCTCTTTTTCATATGCCCAACCAAGTACAGTGTCCGAGCTGCAATCAACCTTGAAGGTGATATTCTGCACTTTCCTTTTCAACCTCGTATCGTCAGGCACTGATTTTGTTTCCGAAGCCGCCGGGACAACAGGTCGTGAATTACTTTTCCAGGCAACATCTGAGCAGATGATCCATGCGTATTCTCATGTTCCAAGGTACCCAGCTAGCTTATTTTGTAGATTTCCCCGTTTTGATCTGCCTACCCTTCATTTTACAGACCATTTGGTACAGTTTTCGCCAATGACGTTTTCAGCTCGGGCATACTACTGTCAGAGTGAGTGGCGTGATCAAGGGCAGCTAGCCAGTCCTGGCTGAAACAATGTAGTACAGACTTTCGTCAATTTGAGTATTATCTCAATATCACTGGTCTTGACGTCAGTATTTCCATCTCTCCTTTGTTGTACGTTGCTGATCTACTCTATTTCCTACAGATGGCGGTCGTTGGAAACAGTTACCTCTACCATATGCGGAAGGTATGTTCGTCGAGTATACGGACCTCTCTTCCTGCTCCTAATATGGCGTGCCGGCTTTCGTCTTAGGATCTTGTTGAGAATATCGAACCTGGTGTGGCCCAGGTAACACTTCTATTCAACCTAGCGGAACCCATCAAACTCATCATCAACTAGAATATGGCGGAAAATACCTTGGCCCTTCTCCGTTTCCTATCCTCTGATGACTCGCCCCTACCCGACTTAACTGCAGGATACACACCCCCGACCACCGTTTATTTCACACTCTTTGGCAAATTTTACATGTATTCTTTCAAAATCGCAAGGATCATGTATGCAACATTATTTATCACTTCCCTTCTCTTCGTACGACTCTCCTCAGTCTCGAAGACGAATAGAGAAAGGGCTGGTTGGACCAGTGGTTTGGTGGCAGTTATGGTGGCAGTTGCCGGCATTCTCATCGTGCCCAATGTGGTTGCTCTTTTCATGAGCAAGGGGCTGAATAAGGGGATGAGCTGGTTCTCAAACCCCTTTGCCCCGATCGTTCTCTATGCACCACCCACACTCCTAGGCGCACTGCTATCGCAATACCTTGTTGGACCTGTGCCAGAACAAGATGTGTTGAACATCCTCCTCCTTTTGCAATCGGGACTTGCGTATAGCATACAGATAGCGGGAATCGGATCGGCAGGACTATTCTTCTTGTTTAGCTTGCCACTCTTCGTCGCTCTCCTAATCAACCCTCTAATCACGGGAAGTGCCACCGAGATCTCGTTATTGACATACGCTTTCGCACAAGTGGAGCCCCTACTCATCGGCACGCTTATGCTAGCCACCGTTGCTGAAGTGTTCGTCCCACTCGTGAGTCTACTTCTTCCTGTAAAATAGGCCACTGCCAACCCGCTTATCTCCATGGCGTTTAGACTGGCCGTATCGGAGCGCAAGCGCCTGCGGACAATATAATTGCTACCATTGTAGCGGTTCTAGGTGCCCAGACACTCCCGGTTCTCGTGCCTTTCGCGCATAGGTTTGGACACCGGAAGTTATGGAATGGTGTTGTCCTTTCCAGCATTGCGACTGTGATTGCTGTGGCCGTCTTCTCGGCCAGACCACCTTTTGATGAACTCCACCAGAAACGGCTCTTTGTTCTCCACTCGGAAAATGTTTGTCTTCTGTTCTCCTATCATCTCCAAAAAGCTGCTAAATTTGGTAATTAGATCACTTCTGGGGAACAGCATTTGCATATTGCTGGGGCGGATGGTGCGCCTGGGTTCGATCTTCTCGTGACGAAAATCATCCAAGAATTCTCCACAACGGATGTCGCACCCAAGCCGTCGGTGATGAATGATTACAACTCAGATTGGGACTCGTTATATCCGTTTTCCGCCTTTTTGAGCCCGTACAAAGTTCCATTGGCAATTCCTGAAGACTATGCTTCACCGTGGGCAAACGATGAGAGGTTCTCAGTCTCAGCCATCAACAACTTCCACGATAAAGAAGCAGGAACGCGAAGTCTGACACTCGAGGTCAAACATCCTGGAATTATTTGGTCTGGTAAGTCCATCTGTGTACTCCTAGCGTGAAACGTGTCCCGAGTTCATGAAAACTGCGCCGCAGTGATCGCATTTGACGCCCACGTTCTGAGGTGGACACTCGACGACAACCCTCCGAACGAGCATGTTCGACACTTCATCAGGGAAGGATCCTTTTACGGGACTGACACGTGGAGTGTTGACCTTGTCATCGAGTGGCCTCCGAACTCGACCGATAATGAGGCACTTTTGGTAAACTTCATCGGAATAGCGGAGAAAGGTATATGGCCCGGGAAGAAGGCCGTTAAGGCTGAAGGCGGGCCTGCAATGCGACTGTTTGAGCAGCTTGATGGCTGGTTGGAAGAGGAGACGGCCGGCACTGTCGATGCACTTCTTTTGAGCTGCGTTGGGGGCGTTACACGAGTGTAAATCGCATTGCTTAATTTATGGACTCAGTAATCAGTTGAATTGGATGCCTGCATGTATTACCTCTGCCTTAGCTTCTGACAACCCTTCTTCCGCTAGGGATTTCTATACTGCTAGCGTCGCGTCACAAGTTGAAACTATACGCTATGAAAAGGGTCGTGGTGTCTTGTGGCTTTAGTGCCGGGACTGTTTTGCAAACCGCGGACGTTAGCTCACCTGTCAGCCTTTGGGTGAGACAGAGGTGTTCTTTCGAACATCTAACCCACGCTTTGGATGAGCTCGCTTCTAACGAGGTGATTCCCAACACCCCCAATGATTTACAGAAGCTCCCAGTGAGATTACGCGTGCTACTTTGAAATTAGTACCACGGACATACGATCAACTGGATTAACCGACGGGGAGAAAGAGGGTCCTAGAAGGGTCTTATTCGCCCGCCTGGATTTCCAGAACAGGAAACACCACGAACACGATTTACCCATGACGCACCAAGATGTCTGCTGTTCATACAATAGAAGCATGCCTTCGCTCAGGATCACACACGACCCTATCCGTGTTCCTTGTAGGGAGAACGCTGTCACCAAACCCCAAGCAGGTGGGAGCGGTTTTGTTTGATGCCCATCGTATATCCCCAGGTTCGAAGCGCCAGATCTCCGAGTCGGATTTCGATTTGCGGGACGAACACCGGAAGAGGATACCGGCATATTTACTGTGATTGATGGGCCGCGGCCCTCAAGAAAGTATATGTACTCGACTAAATTTCGATGAATGAGCTTTTACTTAGTGCCTTGGAACTTTTTGAACCTTTTTGAACCTTTTTCACGACTCTTCTCTCCTCCTTTTCCGTCTTTTTTATCATGGTTTCATCGATTTCCCTTATTTCGTGCAGCGCATTGTGTCTGGTGATTATCGCGTTCCAGTTGAGGCGGAAGACGAAGTGGAGGATGCCTCCCGGGCCTGCGCCCGGTATTCTGGGAGATAATCGATGGAACGTTCCTTTTTATCAGCCATGGAAAAGGTATACAGAGTGGCATAAAATATTTGGTGTGTATGGATTCATTTCTTGACGTATCAAAGATAGTGCTGAATGGTGCTTGGTTCTTTTCTAGGGGACGTTATTTCATTCTGGTTGGGTGGTACGCCCATCATTGGTAGGATGCTGTTATTCATCGATGCTAGGCACGGGACGTCCTCACTCATGCTGCTGATAGTTCTCGGAAGCTTGAGGGCTGCCACGGACATCTTGGAGAAGCGTGGAAATATCTATTCCAGTCGCCCAAGGAATATCATGGGGTCAGTAACTATTTTAACAACGTCGTGCATTGGGTCCTTAATGATAGTAACGACCCGTGCTCTGACAGAGGGGAGCTTCTCTCTGGTGGAATGAGAGGCGTTGGGATGCCCTACGGGCCGCGATGGAGGAGCTGGCGAGCTGTGAGTGTTTGGTTATTACCCTTCCGCCGATGGACTGGTTCTAGCCTCGACTGATGGCCACGAATAGTTGATGCATGCTGGGCTATCGATAGAAGCATCACAAGACTACAAAACTTTGCAGTCATTGGAGTCCAAAGTTCTACTGAGTGATCTGTTAGATGCGAAGAACTCGGAGCAGTATGCGTTGCATGTGCGAAGGTGGGTTGTTCTTCCCGCAGATACTGACTTTTTCTCATGTGTCCAAATGCAGGTATGCCATCTCTATCGTGTCGAGTGTGGCGTATGGTCGACGAGTAAAGGACATGGATGATCGGATGGTGAAAGAGAATCAAGAAATTGACCTTTGTGAGTGCCCAACTCCTTTTTAGCCATTTAATGATCATGTATTAATTACCGCCCTGATTATCTCCTCGAAGATTTGTCCAAGTTAGTTTGGCTTTATGATGTCATGGACTATGACACTGACCATCTTCAAATAGAGCCATGTGCGTAGTGCTATCAAGGGATTGAACCTCAAAAATTGACGAAGTATGGCAGGGACCTGAGTTATTCATGGGTTGACACAGTATGTGATGGTTTGTTCTCTTCTCTTGGATTGGGCTCACGTATGAATCCAGTGGCCATTCCTGCTTCATCTCCCAGTAAGCTGGGCTTGCTTGCTCGAGTGGTCTGTGCTGACTAGAGCAGAAATGTCTTCAATGGTTCCGGCGCGAACCGGAGCGTATGCGCGAAAGAGACACCAAGGTCTACCTCAGCCTGTTGAACGACGTTCGGGGACGCATAGCAAATGGGACAGCCATGCCTTCCATCGCTAGTAGAGCGCTCGAACAAACAAATTGGGGTCTCAATGACGTTGAGATCGCCTACGCCCTCAGCGCTCCATGGCAAGCGGGAGTTACGACGGTATATCCCTCATTGCTTGGGTGCCAATTAACCTATTAATATTCGCCATCACAGACCGTCACCATCTACCAGATCTTCATCAGTCAGTCTTCTCCTCTAGGCCCTTCTGGCCATTTCATACATAGCTCTTACACCCCGTATTCGCAGTGGCGATGTTGTGCAACCCAGATGCCATGCGAAAGGCTCAAGAGGAACTCGACCGTGTGGTTGGCACTGATCGACAACCAGAATTCAGTGACGTACACTTCTTGCCTTATATCCAGGCAATCATGAAGGAAACCCTCCGATGGCGGCCCGTTCATCCTCTTGGTGTGGCACATAGCAACATCTGCGATGACGTATACAACGGGATGTTCATCCCCAGAGGTAGTCGGATACATGCGAACGTCTAGTGAGTCACTGTCCATCAAAGTCTGAATACGGTTATAACTTTCACGCCAGTGCAATGGCTCAAGACCCCGAGGTCAGTCGCCAGTAATTACACTGCCAAGACTGCCGCTCGTGACTGACCTGCTAATCTTTTCATCATAGATGTTCCCTGAAGCTGACTCGTTCCGACCTGAACGATTTCTAGATGGAAGGCTTCCCGCTTTCACTGCTGGGTTCGGGTTTGGCCGCAGAATATGCCCTGGAATGTATATTGCCATGAATTCCTTCTTGATTATCTTTGCTCGGTTAGTGGTCATAACACGGCCTATTCTGTTTCATTGCTCATGCACTTGATGCTCTTTAGAACCCTATGGGCGTTCGACATCCTGCCACCACTTAACGAGTTTGGGAAGCCTATCCTGCCAGATACTGAAGCAATGGATGGCCATCTGTCTATCCAACCTCGGGAATTCGCTTATAAGCTTGTCCCTCGCAGAGCCAACACTGCGTCTGTGATTGTAGCCGAAGCTGGAAGAGCCGAGGAGGAACTTGTATCTTGGACATGATGAAATTTGGAACTCGATTTACAATATTACCACACCGTCCTGTTGAATGCGATCATAACATGATATCTTATATACACATCTATCATTACCATGGATTTTATATATTTACTATTCCCTCGTAGCCATAAATGTTATGTTTCGCGGAGCACTCACTATGTATGTATATCTGAAAACAAGGCGAACCTGGGGATTGAACCCTGCACGGCTGAAGCAAGACAATCAATTGATACCCTCCCTGTTGCTGGAATTGACTGATCACGACATCATACTATGCCTATGCTCAGATGTGGCTCTCTCTAATCTAGATAATCATGAGGCAACGTATCCTGAGCCCAGCCCAAATAAACGTCTTCCCGGAGTAAGGCATCTCCTTTAGTTGCCGTGGCTTGACTGTTGTTCGATAAGCTTCTTCTAGAGCCACAAACGTATAGATTTGTGTTGCGCGTAATAGCCGGTCGACTTGGGTGAGCTATGCTTACAAGTACCCATTCATCGAGATTATCCTTAGTTCCCGACGATGAGATGCTAGGCGAGGCAACAACCATGGTTCTATTGAATGTTCAAGTCAGAGAAACTACCCTTTATCCGACATTCAGCACCAGATGCGCCAAATACTATAGAGAAAGTACAAGAATGCACCCACCTTCATCTACGCCTACCAAATTTCGGCTTTTGGGCCAAGTCCCTGGCACGAGGCGCTTATCAGTTGACGTTAATGTGCTTAGTTGGGTCAACATTGGCAAGATCACGTGATAATTGATCCAGAAGCTGCAGCCAAATATCGCCGTTACCCCAACAGTTGCTGTTCTTAACTGAGGAATTCAGTCTGACCTTTTGCCATGTCCAACATGTATAGCTCGTCCTTTAGCGTTGCAGGCATGTCTTCGTCGACGAGCGCACATAATCCAAGTCTCAACGCGTGGGGAAGCTCAAGTACAAGTGGTCAACTCGGTTCATCGTTTAGTGATAGTTTGTCGCAGTCGCGGAGCCATTACCAACCAGGATACTTGTTGGTCAGTTATTCAAGCTCACTCTGTCTCTGTTCATAACCAACTACTACTTTAAACAGTCGGCGTCCCAAAGCACGGTATGCATCAAGTCCTGGAACTGCCAAGAGCAAATGTTGACACTTGACTAGAATGCACCGCAAAACAGTCAGCGTGTCGACGACATTCCTATCGTGCAGACCAAAGCGAAGTTGAATAATGTACTCACGAGGGCATCGGCATCCGAGTTTGGGATGGAATCTATGTTCCAAAGCACGCGGTATGGGCCCTGGATCTTATTCTCGGTTCGGCATTAACGATACGCCACACAAAGGCAGCGACAGACGTTTGCGGATGAAGACGCCCCGCCACGAAGCTCAATACATGATATACCCAATGAAGTTCATGCAGACTCATCACCTCATGGCCTGCCAACGAAAGTCAGTAACTTGTCTTGGCAAAAACTTAGTTCTAGCTGACAAGGAGAATCAGAAATCGACCCTCGAATCTTCACACTTCAGTCGTCGTCACACACGCCCACCTCCTGTTACCCAATCATCACAACCGGTCTACGTGATTGTGTTCGGCTACCCTCCAGAAAAATATCCTTCCATTGTGGAATATTTCAAGTCACTCGGAAGTGCGACGGAACCGGAGCCCAATACAGAAATCCTTAATTGCTTCAGAATAGGGTACCATGATGCCGCAGATGCGTTGCGAGCTGTCAGAAAGAACGGCGAGGTTTTTGCCGGAAGTTGGATGATTGGAGCCAAATGGGCGGTGAGCAATTGTCATTTCATTTTCTGTCGCCATTCCGCCTTACCATATTGCGACGATCTACAGGAACCAGCACAAGCTGAAGCTCTGCTCGGTCAACCGCTTCTCCGGTCGAGCATTTCAGGACCGTCAATGGAAAACAACTCGCCGGGCGGCGCTATGAATGTCGATGAACCGATGCAATCGCCTTTTTCCTCAAATACACCAAGCGTTGGCACGCCAATCCGGCTTGCTCCATCAACATCTGCTTTTAGAAAGGCTGGCGCTCCCTCCAAACCTACAACGCCACTGCCAATTAAACCCACCGGGGTCCCAGCCACCCCCACTCCAACGCCAGCCAGTAACAGAGGTGTGCTGGGCCAAGTATCCGACTTAATTTTTGGCTGGTGAAATCACAGCGACATGCGCGTTCCTCCCAAATATTCACGACATCTTCTCCCTTCACATGTATTTTTTATAGTGATGATCTATAGAAAACACGCACACGAGTCACACGAAGCAGGTCATTTGCTCACGCGGGTTTATCCGGTCGTCACTTCGGGATGTTTTTGTAGACTACGGGTGTTATTTGTTGCTTGCAGGTGTTGGTTCGTGATTGACTCGGAATTAGATAGTCAATACGAACTGGCGAGAGTGATGAGTTCAATCTTATTAACCCACGATCAAAGCGGCTTCAATGGAATGGGCTCGGGAGAGATTCCACCTGACGCCGAAGACGATCATATTGCAGCATATCGAGAGTAGATCGTCCCTCAATGACTTGGAGTCCTCGTGGTATGTCAAACACCTGAAATAACAAATAACCCGGTTGGTCGTTGCTGCGGGTGTTCTTGCTTCCAATGGATTCGAGTCTCATAAGTTGAGACGAATTGCTTGGCAATAGTGCTTTCGGCCCGACACTCGCGCTCTCAGGTTGTAATAAGGAGCGCGTGTAAGATATGTTTTGTTCGGGGATTGTTGTAATGCAAGGTCATTCTATACTCATTGGAAACGCCGACACCTGAGATGGAATTAACGAGAGAATCTTCGGTGGCAATAATAATAGAATAGTGTATTCGCAAACCATTTTCGGCGAGATTCTGGGGGGAGCGATCCATTTTTATTTTAGTTTTCGCAGAAAATTCACTGGAAACGAACACGCTTATTAGAGCATATTTGCAGACCGTGTTCAGCGGGACTTGGGGTGTGGAACAACTAGTCTCAATTCAGTTTTCGCTGGAAACTCACTGAAATCGGAGTTGCAAATATACTCTAATGTGGTAATATTAACAGTCCCAATTTGTTGTTAGGCGATGTCCGGTGTAACGTAGCGAAGATATCTATATCATGCTTTATGGTGCGGAAGGATAATAGAACGAACTTGACTGGTAGAGGTTGTAGATAGCAAATGAGATCTGAGATGTGCCCTCGTCGAAGCGTGTGCCGCTTTCATATGTGAAGAGTACATGAGTAAAAGCTTATAAATTTCTCAAAGGGTGATTGATGTCCTTGATTACCTGCAGACCACCGTATTCCGCCATCCGGTTTTTACAGGTAGGGCCATTGACGAGACGAGAGGACGGAGATAGAGGATGATCAGTTTGCTCCCCTACCCGTAACGAAGTAAGAAAAAGTGTCACTATAACTGAGCATGTCTAACTAGTCGGGCGGAGGGCCTGATAACTCCATGGGCGGACAAAAACGTCAACTGGCTGGCCGCTGGAGCCAGGTTTTCGTTCAAGGGATATGTTCCGAAGCGGGTGGAGTATCTAATCAAGGACGAGTGCCAGCCTGCCGGGTCTATTAATTATAGGTCCGGTGCTTGTGCCTTTGGCTGTGGCTCATGATTGAAATATTATCGGCTTCACGGCGGTATGAGTCAATATGGTGACACAGAGCCCAATAAATGTCATAAAAATGTTTTCGGCGCGGTAGCGAGGATATTATCCATTACCTGCGACAAAAGAGAGTGAGATGATTCGGAAATATTCGCCTGCGTGGTTTCGTAGCCATACGTCCAAGAAGACGTAAGAAGCCAGGAGAAGAGAAGACTCTCCAAATATGGATTACGTATGCTTCGTATTATTTTCTGGAGTACCAAAGCTCGTCCGCTCAGAAATTCACGCATATCCGCCGAAGGATGTTTCCTCCGTCAATCTCCACATATTCGGTCACCTGCAGGCCTAATTTTGTTCTAACATGTACAAAGAATTTCATATGTGACGACACTCCCGTCCGTTCATCATCGGCCAAGCCCCAACCTGCCTCAACCCACGAAACCATGACGGGAGCTGTGGTAGAAGATAGGGCTGGGCATCTGGAGCGTGCAAAGATGTAAGGTGCACAATCTAGTATCGCCGATAAGCATGCGTGTATCTAAAGCCTGATCAAGAGGAACGATCATCTGGACTCCTCGTACCGGACTCAGCCTCACTCGCTCCGGCAACAGGGAACTGCATAGTTCCTTCCGAGGTTTTGATGTTGAAGAGGGGGCTCGAAAGCGTTCTAGATCCTCATCAATCATGGAGAAAGTGCACCATTCCATGCTGTTCATTCGCATCCTCGCATGAAGCACCACTGACTACTGATTACGACGCCCCAATTTCTTAATATCCACAACCGTCGAGTCAGCGCGTTTTCTTTGCAGCATGAGATTGAAGGAAACCCTTACTTACTCGGCCATTTTCTTAGTCTCGCCCTATCAGTTTGGTATGAAAATCGCATTTACGCAGAATCATCATCGTCACGGACCATGATCGGCAAAGGGATTATTTTTCCAACTCAGGATACCCAAAAACGGGACGTATAGATGAAAGAAAGATGGGTAAAGTGAATTCATGATCAAATCAGACTCGCAAGGTTTCTATATCATGAAAGAGCGACCAAATCGTGGGACAAATTGGCCCCTTATCTGGCAAAGATCTCCGTTATTTGGATCTGAAATGTCTAAGGTTCTTGGGGAGGTTGTTCTTACTGCTACCAGAGCACAAGGCCGGTCCAACCGTGTAATTTGGTCGGGACAAGAACACATAAAGTATGGGCGTGTGCTCGGATACCCTGGCCCTACGGCAGTCCAATCCTTTGCTCCGCCGTGTTTCGTATTCATACTCTGCTCTTACACACAGAACGATATGGGGAACTCCAAGTTCGCGACGACGCCGAGATTACGAGTGGGCATTTGGTATGTGAAGGTATGATATATTGTTGGGCGCTGCTCTCATAGATGGAAAATAGCGGAGGGGGTGTTGGGGGGCTAGTACTTGCAGGTGAGAGATACTTTATGTATCTTGGTGACTACTCTGTTGAACAATGGCTCTGATTCACGTTGGTTAGTCGCACTGTCAAAGTACCCGGACATCGAGGTCACAATATACGAGGCCGCATCGAAGCTCACGGAAGTTGGTGCAGGTGTTGGGATTTTCCCGCGTATGCCATCTCCACCGGTTTATGCTGCAGCGGCTAATCGTTGCTATGATATATTTCTGTAGGCCCATGGGAAATTATCCAGAAGCTTGATCTTGAAGAAGAGCTTTTGAGGGTAACTGAAGTAAAGCGCCGAGAAGGCCCAGGTGGGTTTGTTATGTTCGAAAGACAATTAGAAAAATTTGACGTTTTCAATTCAGTTAGTACTTTTGTCTATCGCAAAAGTGACTGTTCTGAAGGAATGGAATTCTATACTCTCGTTACAGAAGGTGTGTCAAACCCCGTAGTAATCCGTGTTCATCGCTGGAGATTTTTGTTGTTTTCGCTTATTATCAGGAAGTCTCGTAACGTTCCACCGCGCGGATTTCCAACAAGTGCTTTTGAGACGCCTTACTTCCTCTTGCAAGACACAGTGTGGAAAGCGCCTCCTGACGTATACTCAACGACCCTCCGAGCCTGTTAGACTCTTGTTCGAAGACGGATCAACAGCGACATGCGACATACTTATTGGGGCAGACGGGCTCAAATCTGCCGTTCGGAAAACACTCATGACTGAAAAGGCCCACCTCGCCCAAGTAGATGGGAGAAGAGCCCAGGCAGCTGACTGTCTGGCTTCCATTGACCCATTGTGGAGCGGCACTAACTCATACCGAGCGTTGATTCCTGCTGATTTGCTGAGAACTCGGTATCCTGGTCATCGCGTTTTTACACAGCCTACGCAGGTTCGTTTCTGCAGCATCTCCACTTGTCACGATGTAGAGTTGCTGATTTAACAACCCAGTACCTTGGGAAGAATGCTGTGAGTGTAAAGGTCCTTGATGAATGGCCATGCGTGAATTCTGTTTGCACTTTACAGCACATCATCGCTTACCCAATTTCAAGAGGAACACTGATAAACTTTGTCGCATTTATTTCGCGGCATGACCAAGAAAACACCAAATTCAACGGACCTTGGGTCACGCCAACTGAGAAGGAGGAAGTGGCGAGTCAATTCAGGACATGGGAACCCGAAGTACAGGCCCTCATCGATGTAAGTTCCTAACGGGTTCTGCGTTCGTAGAATGCCTTCTGATACCATGAATTCTGTCAAGTAGTGCGTTGATCGGCCATTGCGGTGGGCGATTCACACCGTCAGACCGCTGTCCACATTCGTCCACGGACATGTCGCCCTCATGGGAGATGCCGTACGGCCGGATCCTTTTTCCTTTGACGAAATGCTAATTCATATACCCCCAGGCACACGCATCGGCGCCAACCCAGGGTTCGGGTGCGGGACAGGCAATCGAGGTGAGTATAGTAAAGTCAACGGAACTTAAGTCCCTTGGTCATCTCGATATCTAACTTTCCCTAAAAAACCGTAGGATGCGCACGTTCTGGCTACAGTCCTCGGACATCCCAAAACTGACGGAAGCAGTGCTTCAGTACAACGTGCCTTGAAGATATTTGACCTCGTCCGCCGTCCCCGTGCACTTGAGGTCCACCAGCGTGCGAGGTTGAATGGCCAGTACTTTTCGCTGATGTACCGCAACGTTGATTTCTCGTCGCTACAAGGAGAGAAGTTACGTGCGAAGCTTGTAGAACTCTTGGAGACAGTCAAGCAGAACTGGGCCTGGGCGTGGTCGACATCACCGAGGGATTCTTACGAGGAGGCCATCCATTTGATGGAGTCTTAATGGCCATGGGCCAGTGTTAATCATACTCTGTTTGGGAGAATATTATGTGGCTTCGATGGTGGCAAGACGATGTACTATAGCTTTTTTGTATCTTTACCTTTTGATTTTCCGCCTCTTTGATTCACTTTTCCTTGCCGACGGTTCCCAGTAGCAATGCTTGACTGCGTTAGGAGGTTGCGACCTTCTTATGACATTGTGTATAATACCTCGAACAAAGTCCAAGCAGAGTTTGGGGTATGTACTGGTACGTATTCAGACTGTGGGAATTCTACGTCGTAGGTCTGATTGACTTTCAAATTCGACGTTCCAATGTCCAGCTTGCTAGCGATTACCCCATTCATTCGAAGGATCTCCAACGCAACATGGGCAAGCGAAAATCAAAGTCAGGAATGTCAGGTCTCTCGCGTTTTGTGGCTGTTCTCCATCAAGATCAAGCCTCAGCCCAACGAACATCCACCTCATCCAAATCTTCCGCCGACTTGACGGTCCAAAATGCGGCTCAGAATAGGGCCAGAGGTGAAGAACGTCTTGGCGACGAGGATGAACAACCGACGAAGACGGTCGGTGCAGAGTCTAAGCTAGCTCGGACAACGGTTCAAGCGATCACATCGAAGGAAAGTATGGTTAGATACGACGCGACGGGACTCGTACCTTCCTACAACGACATATCACAAGTGCCGGAGCATCTGAAAAAGTGTACGTCCGTTGTTTTCTCGCTCTTATCCAAGATCCCGTCTAAATTAGCTATTAACCTCTAGACTTCTCCCAACGGACGCGGTTCTTTTCTCTGTACGATAAACCACCAGGATGTCTCCTCGATGAGGAAGGATGGTACAGCGTGACTCCTGAGCGCATAGCCGACCAAATTGCTGAGCGGTGTCGTTGTGATATCATTCTTGACGCCTTTTGCGGCGTTGGGGGGAATGCTATTGCCTTCGCAAAAACTTGTGAAAGAGGTAGGCTATCTTACTTCTCCCTTTCCTTTGAGGTCTCATGGTCCTTATAGTAATTGCATTGGACACAAATCCTACAAGATTAGCGCTCGCGCGCCACAATGCGCAGATATACGGCGTTGAGGATCGGATCGAGTTCATCCAGGCGGACTATATCTCATTTGTTCGCGCGCACCTGTCTGCAAGTCCCTCGTCTTCAGAAATACGTTCAACGTCAGCTACTTCAGCTTCGTCACCGAATAGATGGAGAAAAATCGATGTTGTGTTTCTGAGTCCGCCATGGGGCGGTCCTTCTTATCTTTCGGCCTCTAACGGGGAACTTGGAACCATCGACTCGGATAATCACCCTACCTATTCCCTCTCTTCCATTCAACCAATTCATGGCAAGGATCTTTTTGTCCTCACGCGCAAACTCACGCCAAATATTGCCTACTACTTACCTCGGAATACCGACCTTTCCGAAATCAGCGACTTCCTGAATAGTGTTGATGATCATGGCCGCCCTGTCCAATTACCGGGAGAACTCATTGAAGTGGAGGAAGAGTGGATGGGAAGCAAGTTGAAAGCCCTGACGTGCTACTTTGGTGGCTTGACTACTGGTCAGGATCACCTGTTCTAGAAATATTGCGAATGCAAACATCGGTGGCGCGATGAATCCCTTCATTTTGCCCATTCATCATTCCAGCCACTGTCTGCTGGAAGCTACTTGTGCTGCGCGGGTCAAACAAGCATTTTTCATGACATCGTTAATGCCATTTCGATACCAGGACCAAACTCGAAACGGAGAGCCGACCCAAAAAGAGGCGTTACGAGAGCGGCAACGGATGGGTTTTCTGGCCGGAAAGTGATTTACAATTCGTCAGTATGGTTTCTCTTCAATGTTTCGTCCTTTGAAGTGGTCTAATGGGACGAATCATAACTGTGATACCTGGCTCTCACTAACACTATTGATTGCTGCCCTCAAACAATTTCCTCTTTGCTCTGTCGGCCTCCAGTGGCAGACTGTTGGTTATAAGCAACTCCCTTAACCCCGCATAATATGGCTAGTCACGAGCTGCGAGGTCACATAATAACACGTGTATTCGAAGCCTTGGGCTTGCCCCCATTCCTGTGACTCTCGGGGTGAATGCATCCGCACAGTTTTCGAGAAGGGTTTTTGCCAGTCAGTCGTGATATTGACGTCTGTAGATGAAGATAAATATTGGGAGGATGCTCGTGAGCGGTTTTTGGGTTGGAACAAGGCAAACAGTACCACAGATTACTGTACAGTGACATCGAAGAGGAACCCCCCCTCCCCACGCTGTCTTATATTCTGCAGGATTCATTCGCTTCTCCAAGTATCAACTATCACGCTGTCAGTTCCAAGCCACTTTCATCTTGTGTTGGCTGCTGAGTAAGCCTTCTATATTTATAAATACTACATGCAAGTATTAATGGGCATGGTACAATACTTTCGGGGCACGAGAATAATATACTCGTCTCTCTCTTAACTGATAGGTCTCCGTGGACACCTTGAGCTATCAGTTATGACGGAGCATTAGTTTTGAAAAGAGAACGTATATTACACAATACTTTCCGGCCTAATAGACGTTGACGATGAACAACGCCAACAATAGTTATTTATAACGAAAGAAATCTCTAATGTGATTGTCTCTCACTGAAGCGGCTTGAGCAGCATGAACTTCTCAAGAGTAAGCTCTCAAGCCGCTGGGCCAATGGAATATGATCCGCATGAGCAAGAAAACAGTTCATGAGCATTTGTACCTGGAGAAAGCCATTCAACAATGAAATTTTCTTAATAGATAATTTCATTTTCTGGTCACCCCGAACGCCCAGGCAACAAATCAAGCGACCCAAAAGTAATCTCAGCTGAGCTTGTCCAATGAGATCAGCCCACACTCAGTCAGCGCTCTCAGGTGCTGTCTCGCCGCTATCAGTTTCGTACCCTCACAAGGCCTATCAATTATTAGGTATGACAGAGTATTAGATATGAGGTCCAAATCCCCGCCTACCAGCTCCGTCGCCGCCTCTACCTATCAGTTAGGACAGAGTATCAGTTTTGACAGCTATCAGTTATAAGAGAGTCGACTGTATAGAATGGTGATCACTCCATGCCTTGTAATCGGACAACTAGGCTGTGTTTGCATTGTTACCTAAACGAAGTCATAACATTAGCACATCTTATCACAAAAGTACTCAGATAGCACTGCCAGATACCAGAGTACCATGACTCGTATGCGAACCTCACATAAACTGCAATGGAGCTTCATGCTTTACAAATAATACCTGGGAATTACGTTGTGGAGAGTATCATGTAAGGTCACCCTACTTGAGTGTATATTTTATTGTGATAGACGGTGCTTCGTACAAGCAAGCTTGAGGAGCTTGAAGCTTAACGCCGGGACAAAGGGTACGCCAAAGGCGCTTGACCCAATCAGAATTTAGTATTTCCCTTATGTAATTATACCGATATCTATCGATATCCCAGCGCTTACACAGACACCAGGGCAACCGTGCCAAAATCTGATTCTCGTTCTTTCCCTTGGTTTTCCGCAATTTCGTAGGCCAAGAATGTATGAGCCTTTGGGTGTTTAAGTGCTTAGATCTGATGGCGCTGTCCGGAGGAGTGCACGTGGATCAGCCAAAAGAAGATCGAAGACGGCCCGTTAGCCTCACCTACTCCTTTCCTTCATTCCATCACCATGAGTACTCGTAAGAATGCTGTTTCGCAACATATTGGACCTCATACTCACAGGACTTGCAGATGAGGGACCTAGCATTACCAGAACAGTCTGGGGGGTCTTTGCAGGCGGAATTCCCATCCGAGAGTATCCAACTCGCACTGGCCGAAATGATGAAAGGACCATTTCTGTCCCTTTGCGCGCCATCGATAAATGCCATGTGTGCGGTCGTACAACGGGATTGCGGGTGTGTAACAGTTGTGCATCGGTGATTTGTTTCTTTGGATCAACTTTATCGTGGGTCTGACCCGATCGTTCTGCCAGAGAATCTACTGCTCTAGAGAATGCCAGAAGAAAGATTGGAAGGAACATAAACCCTGGTGCTGTACGTTCTTCTCGCTTCGAAATAATAGCCTGGAAACTCACGTCCAGCAGCTTCCACAATCCAGATCAACCTCAAAGTCTTCTATCCACTGATAGCATATATGATGGAGTACATGCGGAATATCACACCCCATGCCCATAGCATGCTCCCGCACTCCCACCCTGCCATGAACCATAAAATTGTCAAGGCGCCCCTCCCGGGTGTACGGAAGGGCACCCCTTTGGATAAACCGCTCCATCATACAGTCATCCTCGGTGGACCACACGACATCAAGTTTTCCGCTTTTTTTGGGACCTGGTGGAAATCTGGGTTGCGAGCGCATGGAATGTCCGGCTGCCTTAAATTCCTTTTTCACTGTGCCCGAGAGCGCAATGTTTGTCAATTAGTCATCGCAACCTGTCTCGCGCTCCTCGCGGAGATATACTCCACGTACCACGTCTTGATACCTGGTACACCAGGTCTTTTTACTCAAAGTGGGCGACCATGCTTTCGTCTCGAGTATGGCAAGAGTCCAATTGCAGACTTTGGTATCTGTAAAGGGAAGGTCAAAGGGAGGACAAACCGCTTGCAGACATGGACATATTACGACCCCAGCACCGATACTCGGACCATGCCCCTGGATCCCGACAATTACTACTGGATTTATTTCAGGACCGTCAACGGGGAGGAGCTTATTCTGGATTGCTGCGGATATTCGCTCGGCATGGAGGGCTGTGTTGATGCTTCAGCATGTCTGACGAATCTGCCGCCGACGATGTGCGTACCTGGAAGCACTCAAGTTCCAGCATACTTCCGGTCCGACCGTGATGCAGCCAATAAATTCCCTCATACTCTTATCGAAGAGAAGCGGTTCCCTGTCATGCAGAATACAACACTCCATAAGGCTATCGCTACCGATATGAACCCAGAGCAATTCCAGAAGGACTCTGATGAAGTGAAGATCGTTCGCGCCTTTATGGAGCAAGTCGCTGAACGGGAGTGTACGGATATTGAGATTGAGGTGCTGCTTTGGTGGCGTGGCAATGGGAGCGGGATACTTCGTGAGATCTTGCGGGGGAGACATTGGCAGGAATGGGAGAAGCCGGTTCTTCATCAGAAGAGCTTGTACGATAATAGGGCCGTGATCACCAAGGGCGTCAAGGATCCCACTGTGTACGATCATAATCTTGAACCACCCCCTGGGTCCCATTGAAGTTTGGGTTTGCATGGGCGGCCGAAGGCAGGGTTTCTGGGATGGTACGTTGCGGGCGCACGCGCCTTTCGTTCTCGTGATTGTGTCTTCGTGGAGACTCTTCCAGTCGGGCGTTAGAGTATCTTGGGGCTCGGTCGACATCTCTCTCGTATGGAAGCGCCCGGGGCTGTGCTGGGTTTCTTGTCTCATTTTCCTGAGTATACTCGTTCCAGGTTTTCGCGAAGGATAGACTTGTAGCTAGCTACATTATGTTACGATGTTGGCCTACACCGAGCATCTCCTTATCCATAGGCTCGGGTAGATTATGTACTATATTGTCTCAACTGGATATCGAAAAGTGTTCTTCATAGTTAAATGTACATATCTTCTACTCCGACTACAACGTACGCATGTAAGCGCCTCTTAATTAGCAACGTAATTAAGGGCGGCAACAACTGCTCCCTCGTGTGCATCCACATAAGCCTGGTAGTACGTCCCCTCGGAATCGTTGCGTACAGGGATAGAATAGACGAGTGTGGCAGAACCGTCCTGGTTGGCCAAGTACGCTAGGAACTGTTTATCGTCCGTGGAGGAGCTTGAGGGAGTGGACGGAGGGACGTAGGTTCCATGGAGCGTGTCTTCGGCGCTCTTGATTGCCGTTTGGAGAGGGATCGTGGGCGTTGGGGATGCTATTGACGTTGTTGCTATATGGGACGGGCAGTTAGAGCGGGGGGAGTGAAATGAAAGAGGGTTAGACGCACTGATTGTGACAAAGGAAGCGCTGACGGAAACGACTTTGTTGTGTCTGTTGAATGTGACATGTGCTTCGACGTTTGCGAATGGGATTCCATCCTAGAGAAGAAGTTGTAGATGGTCGATGAAGTTTGAGGTTAATGGGGGCGGCGTACATAGGCTTGGAGGATAAAGGCGTGTTTGGTGATGTCGTCTTCATATCCATCGCGGTAAATTAATGAATCTGGGTTGATGGAGAAGTGTTGTGCGAGGAAGGCAATGGAGACTTTTTGGATGTTGAATTGTTCGTCTGGGGGTGTTAGGTTTGAGACGTCGAGACCGGATCCGAAGGTCTATTGGTTAATGTTAACGTGGTGTCAGTACTGTGCGGGGAATGGGAGGTGTACCTCGAATTTGGACTCAGGGTGCCATGGCTCAAGTTGAGGTCCAAGGGCAGTGGTGGAAGATGTGGGTGGAGCGAAGAAGTTGGCCATGGTAAGTGAAAGGAAGGTTAGGAAGGATGTTATCAGCAAGAGGCGCATTTATATCGGGATTTGGGGGTATAATCAGATATTGGTTTACTCAGCAGTCAGGAGGGCAGTAGCGATGCTGACGGAGAATGTTGAAGGGGATGGTTAAGTATGGATTCCGAGTTCCGCAGGGGTCTAACAGGGTCTAATGAGCGTGAAGCGTGATGGTGGCAGTGCTCGCGCCGACTCCTATGTTTGGCCGACCCTGGATTGCATCATCCTTCGACGCCGTCGACCATCATCACCACTCATGGCGAGCATCAACCTCGACGAAGAAGTTCGACTTTATACCAATAACACAGAGAGGGAGAAATACAATCTCCTTGCCACGCTTTTCGGAATCATAGTGGCGCTGGAATACCTCGAAAGGGCCTACGTCCGGGACTCGATCACCGCAGCCGAGTGTGCACCATCCTCCCCTTGATCGTGTAATGGAGATAATGTACTAAGAACGCTCGCATAGAGATATTCGCCGGCGTGTACGCGGCTGCTGTCGCAGTACAAGACGATGCTCAAGTTAGTGGGCGATGAGGTGCCATCTATCGAGCAGTTTATGACTCGGTATAGGGTGAGTGTTTGCTCTAGTTGGCTTGGTTTGTGATTGTAGTTGATGTTGGGTGTTGGGTAGATGGATAATCCTGCTGCGCTGCATCGTATCAAGGTCGGTGTGCCAGCGACAGTTGAGCATTCGAGCGAGGCAGGTCCGGAGACCGCTAAGCAGGTCGCAGAGACGACTCAAGTGCGTTTTAAGCAGTAATGGGGTATGGTGGATTTTTTCTGACGCCTTTACAGAGCTTTATCACATTCATGGACGCGCTGCGGCTCAACCTCAGGACGAAGGAAGAACTGCACCCATTGCTCCGCGATCTGGTTACGAGTTGCTCCAGTTTCAAAGGACACAAGGACTCGGAAGGGCGTAGTCGGATGGTGTCTTGGCTTATCACACTGAATGGAATGCAGATCTCTGAAAGGCTGAGTGACGAACAAGCTCGCCAGCTACTATTCGACATTGAACACGCCTATAACGAGTTTTTCCAGAGTCTTAGTACGAAACCTAGCTAGAGGGTTATATCAACTTTATTTGGCGCGAGCTTCCGATCTAAACACGTATACGAAAATCTCGTCAAATAATAGTCTCTTGATCATGGAACCTACAGTCACAAAACGACTACACATCTCTGGGCTTACGCCGTCAATATCCCAGCAGGATTTATCTCAACGATTGTCGACTTTTGGAAATGTCAAATCTCTTGATGGGGTAGGACTTCTCGATGGGACTGGTCGACCTAGAAAGTTTGCATATGCGACGCTTGAAGCTACACCTGCCAAACTCTCAAAATGTTCGTCTGTAAAATCCACCCTTCGACTCTGGTGTGGTCTAATGAATTCCCAGGTCTAAACACACTAAGCGGCGCGACATGGAAAGGCACGAAACTGCGTATAGGAGAAGCCAAACCGGATTTTCACGAGCGGTATGCACGCGACCCCTTCATACTTCGCTCACAGCTCACAATCCTTATCTCAATCAGAATAAAAACGGAAAATGAAAAATTCGCTGCAGAACCTCCCCCACCTCGTAAAAAATCTCGTATTTCCAAATACGCTCCGTATCGAGCCACACATGCAAAAGACATGACACCAGTCACGCTTGAGAGTGCGAAACTCAAGGGTGGGTGGGTTGTTACGCCGCTTGGGAGGGTTTATCGACCGTTGAGGATGAAGCCTTTGAGGCCTTTGCCTCCTCTCCCTTCGAGTGTTTCTGCTGCTGCTGCGGTGAAAGGGAAGGGAAAAGGAAAGGATGGGACGGCGAAGGTGAGGAAACGGGTTAAGAAGCCGGACGTTAGAGCGCGGAGGCGGAAGATTGATATGGTAAAGTATGGGAGTGTGTATCTCAAGGGACGGTTTTTGGATGCGGATGTTCCGGAGGGAGTGGGTGGGGAAGGTGTGGAAGAGGTTCGGGTGCAGCTTGATGAGGGTGGTAGTAGCGAGGAGGAAGAGGAAGAAGTGGACAGGGAGGAAGGCGAAGTTATGGACGAGGAGAATGAAGAGGACGTTGAAGAAGGAGGTGAAGAAAGCGGGGCCGAGGAGGATGAAGCTATGCCCGTACACCAACCGAACCCAACCGAAACACCCATTGTTGCTTCACCACAACCAACTTTGCAACTCCAGCTACAAATACCCACCACTTCACAATCCTCATTATCTGGTGTCAACCTTGAACTCGAAAAACAACAGTCACTCAACCTCCTTGCATCCCTTTTCGGTGGCCCTGCAAGTAACGATGAAGATGATTGGATAGGGAAAGAATCTCCAGGTTCTGACGTTGATGAAGCTGACCTGGCACGGAGTCGCTTTCGGGCGCAGGATGAGCAGGGCGAGGAAGTCGGGTTTGAGATTGTCCCACAGGAGAGAGGATTAACAAAGGGTTTGACGCAGACGGGTGTTGGTGAAGAGGTTGAGGAGATGGATGTGGGTATGGATGTGGGTATGGACGTTGACGAGGAAGTAGAACAAGAAGAACAGGTTGTGAAAGAGCCGGAGGTTTCGAAGGTACCTTCGAAGAAGGCACAGAAACAAGTGTCCACGAAGGCTACTACGCAACTCAAGGATCTCTTCGCGCCTAGCGAGGCTGAAGGTTCGTACCATTTCTGACTCACAATAAGGATCTGCGATTCTTATATTCTACTATAGGAGGATTTTCATTACTTGGACACCTAAATCTTGACGTGGACCTCGAACTTGACGAGGACATCCCATTTCCAACCACAAACGACGACATTCACCCTACCGACGAACTTGTCGACGACCAAAACGTTCCCATGGCCGTCTCTACAACTACAACTACAACAAAACCCGATCAGAAACGGTCCACATCCCAAGTCACGCTTGACCCTTCAAAACCACTCTTCTTCCCTCTCACACTCCTCGCTTCCCACCCCTCCGTCTCCACCTCTTCAACCTTCTTTCCCCTTGCGACGAACCCGAAAGCGAAGAATCGACCAAAGGATTTGTATGATACACTCAAGGAGAAAGGTTGGGATTGGCGTTCTGTAGGATTTTATAGGACAGAGAGTGAGGATGAGATACGGAAGAGGTGGGAGGAGGAGAGGGGGGAGTTGACGAGGGGGTGGAAGAAGAGGTGGAGGGAGGCTGGGAGGGTTGGGAGAAGAAGGGGTAGGGGAGGGGATGGTGAAGATGTGTAAATGTGGTCATTGGGTGGTCCGGGGTTGTTGGAAGGGGTTGTTTCGTTTGTGTACCTCTGGATTCTGGGGCTTGTTGCCAGTCCGGAGACCTGAGGTAGAAATGTTACCTGACGCACGTGGGGGTTTCTTTAGTATTTAGTAAATTAAGTTTTCGCCGAAGGAAGTGCACTATCTCCTTTGCTAGGACGGAGCAACGGAAAGACCGGCCAATCGGAAGACGTCAAACAGAACGTTCGGATCCACGTGACTTTGGGGCGGCGCTGACATGCTTATCTTGTCTGGATGACTCGGACTCGTTCTGACCTGTTCTGCGTCCAACACTTCATATCTACTCTTTCTATAACAAGACCACCTCAGGCTTTGTTTGTGCGTCCCCTAGTACAGCACAACACACCCAGACTACTCGACCAGACGAGGTTATCAATTACCTCACTCAGGTCGCGCATCTGCTAACCTCCTTGCATGAGTTTGCTCCATGACTACTTCAACACACGCAATCTCCAGCTCTTCCAGCGTCTGCTGGAGAACGTCGGCTCCGATAAGGCGCAGAACGCAGGTCCGAGTACCAGTGGTGGCAGGTCTTGGAAGAAACATGGAGTACTTGGTCCTATCAATGTAGACGTCAATTGCCGGGACTGGCTTGGACGGACTGTTTTACATCTCGCCTCGGCTTCTATAGAGCATTTGGAATATGTTCGAGCGCTGCTCAAGCATCCTGCGATTAATGTCAACTTGCCGGACGCCGAAAGCCATTGGACTCCACTTCATCGCTCGTTGTATAATGCGAATCTACCTGCAGCGTACGTTCTGCCCTACCCCTACATCTTAATATAGTCCCTTACCTTGTTTTATAGGCGCCTACTCTTGCAAAGATCGGATATTGATGTCACTGTGAAAGACAACGAGGGTTACACGGCCTTTGATCTCTATAACTCTACGCTTATCGGAACCAAGCCGTCGCCGGAAGAAGGGGATGCGTACGCAGATCTATTCACCTGGGGAGCAAATGTGTATGTGTCCAGTGTTCATCATCCCCTCCTTTCCTCTAATCCTCAATCCTCCCAGAAATGCCGCATTGGGACTCGGAGACAGCAGTGATAGAGTGCACCCCGAACAAGTCACATTCCCACCCAAGGACGATACGGTCGAGCTCGAAAAGCAAAATCTCTCGACACGCTTCCTGCCTGTGCGGGTAAAACACATTGAGATGTCGAAACTTCATACCGGTTTGCATCCTCCTATTTCTTGGGATGTTGTGATAAAATTGAACATATTTGGCCAGCTGTCATTACTCCCGAGAGTGGAGGGAATTTACGTGTGTGCGGGTTTGGTAGTGGTGGCCGGTGCGTTCTCATTGATTGCGTCGTTTGCGTTCGGGACTTAGTTAAATTTTCTGAATAGCCTTGGTCCAAATGCACACACACAATATAACCTCAAACCCTTGGCACAATTCTCTCAAACCATCGTCTCGATCGCTCTTGGGCAAGACCATACCCTTGCCCTCACCAAAAATGGAGAGGTCCTAAGTTGGGGCCTGAACCGTTTCTCGCAACTAGGTTATCCCGTAGATTCCCCGACCGGCGGGCGTATCGAAGAACCCATACAGTATGCACCACGGAAGGTTCAAGGTTTGTTGAGGAAGGAATTTGTCAAGGGTGTCGCGGCGAGTAAATGTGCTTCGGCATGCTGGACTGAGGACAGTGTTTATACCTGGGGAACCAATAATGGTCAATTAGGTATGTGGTGCCATACTAATGATTTATTTTCAGTTGTTGCTGACGTGACTCGCGACCTTTAGGATATGATAAAGCTGCTCAACCAGTGCAGGTTCTGCCGCGTAAGGTGTCGCGATTGACATTGCCTGTTATCTCTGTTGCTATGACTGTAAGGCGCTCCGCCTCTTGAAGTTTGAGGCTGGTTCTGATTCTTTGATTTCACAAGGAAAATACAATGGCGTGCCTCATGCAAAACCACCAAGTTGAGTGTTTCTACAACGACGGACACCACCGCATCAAGTGAGTCTACCACCCTCCCATGTGATGCCACATCGCTAATGAAAACCCAGTTTCCCAACCCACACCTTCCCATCCCCAATTCGTCCCTACCGCCCACCACAAGCCGCCAAAGACTCACGTATGGCCAAAATAACAAGTTGCGGTGACATCTTCGCCTCACTATCCTACCACGGGGAAGTGTACATCTTCTCCCCAACCAATTCCACATCATCCTCGACGACCACAACCTCGTCCACCAATACCTCAAATGCAAACGACCCCGAAGGCTCTACACGCGGCCCCTTCAAATGTCAACGTGTCTGGGCCCTCCGCAAAAAGTCCAGCGCAGTAAAAGACGTTGCACTTGGCGTCGATGGGTCTATCATCATCTGCACCGAATCGGGGCATGTCTTCGTCCGCACTCGTAACGTCAAATCATCATCAGCGACCATGGGCCAAGGCGGTGGAACAAAGGCATTCAAGTTCGTGCGCGTGCCGATGTTGCAGAGGGTTACGAGGGTGTGTGCGAATGCGAGTGGGGCGTTTGGGGCACTGAGGGTTGACTTTAGGCCAAAGTGTATAGATGTGAGGGGGAATCTTGTGGGCCAGGATTTGATTAAGGTGCAGCCTTGGGTTGGTGGGGATGAGGAGGATGCGAGATTCGCCTGGATGAAGCGGAATGGCGGAGAGGTGGAGGAATCATGGATGGCGGATGTGATGACTGGATATTCGCGCTCGCATTCGCACACTCCCGGACAGGACTCAGATAATGAGGATTTGGAGGGTGAGACGGAGGATGATGCGGTTGAGAATGACATTCGCGTGCTCAAGGAGATGTGTGATACGGTCAAGAGGGAGGAGAGGAGGAGGAAGGAGGGTGTGAAGGTTGAAGAGATGAATTTGCCGCATGGTGCTGATGCACTTGTCATCTTAGATTCGGGGGCAATGTTCCCTGTACATCGGGTCATACTCGCTGCGAGGTCTGAGGTGTTGTGCAGACTGTTGTCAGCGGAGGCGAAGAAGAGTTCTTCTGTAAGGGACGAGCAACGTAACATTAAAATCAGCCTCCTTCCACCCCTCTATCGCCCAAATTACCCTAGTGTTGGACCCGGGACGAAACGAGTAGCTCGATTATCAATTACAGGCGCGCATACACTCTCGGTATTGGTACTCCTGCACTATCTCTACTCGGATAACGTTGTCGCGGTCTGGGACCGGCGCGTATCACTCCTCGTCGAGCCATATGCGAAGAATCTGAAAGTCAAGTTGGATCCGGCACAGATCAAGAATGAGGTGCAGGGTCTGGCAAGGATGTTCGGGTTTAGAGAAGTGTTGAGGGCGCTAGAGAGACCCGTGAAGTGTGCGGTGGCAGGAAAGATAGTGCGGGATCTGACGAGGTTATTCAAAACTGTAAATCGTCTGGTACTGGGTTCGGCGTCAGAAGCAGAGGAAGGGGACGAGGAATTCAAGGGGGAGGAATGGGAGGGGGGATCCAATGCGGACGAATGGGAAGGAGACTTCAAGGTGGAAGAAACAAACGTGGAGGTGCAAACTAAACTAGGGGACGTACCAAAGGCTCTTACTCCGGACGTGGTTCTGGAACTGGGGGACAGGGAGATCCGCACACATTCGGCGATTTTGCGTTCGAGGTCCGAGTTCTTCCAGAGTTTCTTTGACGAACCGGATTGGACGAGAAAACGGTGGGACAGTAATGCGGATGGCGATGTCGTTGTCAGGATCAACTTGAAACACTTGAAGTGGCAGGTAATGGAGCATGTGTTGAAGTTTGTATGCTGCGGGTGTGATAAGGAGTTGTTCGAGAGGCTGGAATTTGTTAGGAACGTGGATGATTTGGTGGAGTTCGTGTTTGAGGTTATGGGCGCCGCAGTGAGTCCTTGTATTGTCTTGAAACTTCTCGAGTTAATGTATTTGTCTACGTAGAACGAACTCCTTCTCGACCGACTCGTGCTGTTATGCTCAGACGTAATTCTGACATACTCAAACATCCACAACGCGTGCTACGTCCTTGCAGACGCGACGTACTTGTCCGCCACCCAACTTGTCGACAGAATCCAATCATACATCACGGCTAATATGGAACTCTTCCTCGAGTCACACATGTTGGACGATATCCCTCCGGACCTTATACTCCAACTTGCGCGTTTCGCCCAAGATAAGCAGAAACAAAAAGTGCC
Source organism: Podaxis sp. C-F-92630 (assembly GCA_018524945.1). Lineage (NCBI taxonomy): Eukaryota > Fungi > Basidiomycota > Agaricomycetes > Agaricales > Agaricaceae > Podaxis > Podaxis sp. C-F-92630. The sequence goes on from JAEUWS010001241.1 coordinate 101,497, forward strand.
ATTCGTGCGCGGGGGCCAGCTTGTTAACATGGCGATGGGGAGGTGGAAAGATTGGTTGGAGATGCAGGACGTGCCCACACCGTTTGTGAGAAGTAACAAGCCGTGGCAGGAGAAGAAGAACGCATTGCCGATACCCAAGTTTGAGAGACTGGCTGGAGGTGTTGATGGTGGGAACAAGTTGAGGAGGCCGCCTTCAACTGACGACATTTTCGTTATGGATGATCCGGAGAGGCCTGTGCCTGGGACTCCTTTGACGGGTATCTCCCAACAGCCTTTTGGAGGGTCAAATGTGGGTGGGCCTGCATGGAAGATTTATGTGGCGCCGAAGTGAGTGTATTCGTTGGCTATCACCTTGCTTGGTTGCTCATCTTGTTCCTAGGGTCGATATGAAAGCTGTGATGGCAGAAGCGGCTGCGAGCCAGGTGAAACCTGCTATGACTTCCAGGCGGCCAAGTGAGGCACCATCAAAACCACAATGGGTGCCTCTTTCTTCTGCGGCTGCGTCACCTCAAGCAAAAAGCTCGTCACGGTCCGGCTGGCCGTGGAAGACCCAATCGCCGTCACAACAGCAGCAAGGTGATGAGACGCCCCGAGCATCTCCTCCTGGTCCTGCGTCTTCCCAACCTTCGACACCGCAGAAGCAGAAAGCGCCAGTGAGGCCTCCCGCATCTCAGGGAAAGACGCCGAGCTCGAGCCAGTTGCCGAACACGACACCCATGAAATCGGGGCAAGGTTCGTCACCGACCCCATCTGGACCGGTTATGGGCCCTACGATTACACCTATGAGGATGCCCGCGAGTACTCCAAAGAGTAACGTGGGGCAACGAAATGCTTCGTATGTGCCTGTGTTATGGATGAAATGATATCACGCTGACAGGATTTTATGTAGTGGCTCGAGCAAGGCATGGGCATACGCTCGTCCCGTCGACAACCTTACACCCGTGATGCTGGCAGCTCAAAGCACGAGCAAGGCGACTGCCAATGGGTCCAATACAACTGACACGGCCTCTGCAACTGCGTCGACCTCTAAGTCGGTGTCATTCGTTGCAATCCAACACTCGCAACAAAAAGAGCAGTTCGGAGATCCGGGTAAGGACCAGAAGAGGTCGTTGTTGGAGATCCAGGAGGAAGAGAAGGCGAGGAGGCAGGAGGAAGAGTTCTTGAGGTGGTGGGAAGAGGAAGAGATGAGGGTGAAATTGGAGATGGAGGCGTTGGAGGCGTTTGGCGCTGAAGGGATCCAGGGACAGGGACAGAGTAGTGGTGATGGAGGCAGGGATGCGGGCGGGAGGCATAGGAAAGGCAGTGGAAAGAGCAGAGGCGACGGTGCGAAAGGTGGCGAGGGAGGAAATGAGAGAGGTGGACGTGGTGAGAGAAGTGAGAAGGTTGAGAAACGCGGAGGTGCTGGAGGTGGTAAGGGTGCACCAAAAGGGAGAAAGGAGGGGAAAAGTACTGTTCTGGATGAGCAGGCACATGGCGCAGACGTTCCGTCTGAAAATGATGCTGCCGGTGCCACCCCTTCTTCTACTCGTCTTGCGCAGTATCGCCCACATCGTCGGCATCGGAAGCCGAGCCAGAAAAACCCTCACCACCAGCCGCAACAGGTTAATCCGACTTCTGGACCATAGACGTTCTACACGGCGCGTGCATATATTTCGAATTTCGTTCGTTTGCTTTGATCTGCCTTCCTCTGCTCTCTTACAGGGATATCCTTGTGTGTAGTCTCTTAAGAGACCCTTGGCGTAATTTGCGGCCCGTTTGTTCTTTAGATATTCAGTAACATTATATAGCTAAGTATACCTAGAATGTCAATATCATAAGACATCTACTGATATTAACAATGGAGGGGGTATATTCTGGGGTATATGAGTTGTAAACACATGTAGCAGGAGTCTAAAGATATTGTAAGAGAATTGATTGGGTCTAACCAAACTGTCCATATGCAACGAGATGGGTTGGGAGAAAAAAAAACAAATACCAATCAACGTCAAAATACCGGGTCACCTGGTATCCCTTCTCACCAAACGTCTCATCCTCAGGTAGGTAATTATCCACAACCTCAATCTTTCTAGGACGCAAAGTGGGGATGAGACACGTAAGAGGTGGGAGGAGGGGTGGGCGCGAGGGGTTGAGGAAGCGGATGGGAGCGGATGGAGAAAATGACTAAGGCAGTCTTGTCAGGGAACAGCACGCCTCCCAGGCACATGTAACCACGAACGTTTCAGCAAAGCCTTCGGGCACCATCAGTGGTCAAATTCGATGACGAGAAGCAAGGACGCGCACTAGACTCAATCCAACACTTGCCAGGAACACCTCCCATCTGAGACTGGGTAGCCCAAAATCCATCATACGTGACATGAATGTGCACCTCAATCCACTAGGCGCAACCATACCGACATGCACCTTCCATCGTCGTGTTCGCTCTTGTCCTCATTGCGTCGCTTTTGTCAGCACTGGCATGGTGTTTTGGGCGCGATTTCGTGGCACAGATTGCGAAGTTTCGAAGTGTATGCAGGTGGTATCGAAAGTCGCTGAGTCGTAGGTTGCCTAGCGGACGAACGATCAGCAGGAGGGTTTGAAGAAAATAATGCGGCGATGGAACAGGCGTACCCAAGATTGTCCCCTGACATAGTCCCAGCCCTTTGGTCCCATTCCCTAAGAATGACTATTAGTTCGGTCTCGTCCCCATCATGTCTAAGTTCGGTTTCGTATAAAGACGTGCTGAATCATTAGGAGGGGCGTGGTGTCCGTTACTCATGCTTTAAGAAATCATCGGTGAATTCAAGCACAGGAGGCCAAGAGTAACCCGTACACAAATGGAACTGCCATCCAAGGCCTCATCCTCACGCAACGGCCCGTCAGATTGAAATCCATCGCACACGAGACTTGTGCACACAAATATAGTGTCCGCTAGGTACACGGAGTGCAGGACACGTCAACAAGTGTAGACGAGGGGAAAGAATATTGACGCATACCGTTCCGTTCCGCATGGAGTGGCGGAAGGCGGTTCATTCCCATCTGACCACTCCAAGGTATTTTCGTTGCACAAAACCCAGCTAACGAAGGGGAACGTAAGAATCAAGCTCTTCGCTGCCTTACAACGCGTGTATCATTCAAGAAGAGGCAGGTACGTTGAAGTGCAAGGAAAACATACGGTTTTGAGCATCAGAGTAGTGACTGAAGCAGAGTACACTGTCCGCGTGCTCAGGGCGGGTGACTTGATACGTATGAGGAGTGTTGCACCCCTAAACGACATAAGAAGTTGGATTTCGGCAGAAGGGGAATTCACGATCGGTGCCGTTGCGGTGTAGTACATCACTTCACTCTGCACTTCACCTGCGAGGAGCAGGATCTGTGGCTGTGTGATTTAGCCCTCAACACGAAACAGACTTTGCATAGCCTCAGTCATGTAGATCGTGACGGCGTGTCAACACGCCAATCCCCGATTCCCTGGCGTCTATCGAAACAGACTTTGCATGTTATGTAAATGACGAACTACATCCGCAATCCCATCTGACTACATGCACCCTCATACACCTCGTTGCGTACGGAAGACTCTTCAAGCTGGTTAGCAGGGTACTTGAAAGCAGCACGTCGTGCCTGCCTTCTGTTTGTCATGTTCGTAATAAGCTCCGCCACCATCCGAGACCGGCTCATCAGTGGCCGGTGGCCCTGAGCCTAATATTCGAGGACCTGTTCCGAGCCTATGGATAGCTCACCTTCTTGCTGCGCATTGCATTAGATTGCATTGCGATAGTTTGTTTTGGCCCTTTCCTTTACCAGGCCAGGCCCAATGTCGTAGGAGAGAATGGGCTAATCGAGGCCGGATTCGCGAGGAAAGCAGGGTTTTAGACAGGGTCAGATAGGCGACCCACTAGGGTCACAACCATGAATCCAGGGGTCGTGGGGCGTGTCAAAAGCTTCGTGAGGGTTTTCGTCTTCTGCTGCCTCAAATCCTATGCATGTGACATTTAATATCAACTTCGACTTCATAAAATGCACCCTCATGCCTCAGCTATACAAATGACCAACTACAGTTGAGGACAACCAAACACGACAACTCGGGTATTAGCTGATGGTGCGCTTCCTGGATCAAATTTCGGCCGGGGATAGACTTGGATAGGGCAAAAGGAGTCGAAATATGCATTTATTGAAAAAATTACACGCCCTTTTATGGTGGCCAAATTTTTTTGAGATTTCAACGGTACGTGAGAGGGACTATACAGGCTATTTTCGACAGAAGAAGCAGCTGAGGATGGCATCCAAGGCCATCATTACACTCTGTGAGACACCTCAATGCGCCTTCTGTTTTCGGACCGCCCATGCTGCTGCCCGACCGGTCAAACCCTTTCAATACGCATTCATGAAGCACCAGATCCGGTTAATGAAAGAATGAATGATGCCGGGAGTGCCAATTTTGGAGCCCTGAAGTGTTTTGGGCAACTCCGGAGTTTGCCAGGGTGTCACATGCCATGTTGATGCAAGTCAGAACCAAAATCAATAACCTTTTTTTGCGCGTCTATGCATCATACTCGTGTCCTTTCAACATTAAAATCACGTTGTAGATGGTTTAGACATTTTCTTAATCAGTCCTTTACTGTTTTTCACCATATTTCCAAAGTGGCCAAATTTTGCGGGGTGAATTGATCCTAAATAGGAATAAATAATAAATGGCTCGTGCAAATATGCTCCATTAGTTGCCAGGTGACTGTTTCTGGTGTTCTTCGGTGAAAATCACCATTTGCGGCCATGGGAAAAATAGTTCACAAAAGTTGTCGTGTTTGGTTGTCCTCAACTGTACATACAGTTTGCAATGCGCCTCGTTGCGTCCGAATAACTAATGTGGTTAGCACGATTTGACGAGGGACGCTCATATCATAATGCAACTATACAATTCCAACGTGGATTTGCGCTGCCATGAGTCAAGGGCGTTGTGGCTACAAATGAAACACTGGTCGCGTTCTTGGGGTTCGAAATCACCATCAGCCGAGACTCTATTGGTGGCTGGACATGTAAAGCTGCTACACAAGGTCAGTAGCGTTTCCGAGTCCCGGCTACAGCTTCTTTCTGTACATTGCACCGCAGTAATGCGCTTTAGCCCTTTCCTTCACTAGACCAGGCCCAACGCCGTATAGACTGGTTAACTTTCTGAAGAACGCGAAATTTATAGTGCCAGATACATGGCTCACTAGAGGCACTCACATAACTATGAATCGGAAGTACCCGCGGGCGCGTATAGAAGCCTGCAGTGATCATCTTCTGTCCGCCGCCTCGCATCCTGTGCGCGTGGCAGATTAATATCAGCTATAAGAAAGGCGCTCTCATGTACGTTTCCCTTGCTTCCCTTGTTCCCTACGACGCCCACCATGTCTGACCCAGGCAGCTACTGTATCCCTTCGAACCCAGACATCTCTGGCATTGGCGTTCGAACGGCGATCTACGCCCAAAATCTGCTCAGTTTCGGCCCAGCTATCCACGCTCTCCATGACGGGTGGGTCACATTAGCCGAGCTGCACTCCTTAGAGACCCAGTCGACGACCATCCTCTTCACCGCCTTCGCGATCTTGATTTCCGCCATCATACAAGCCGCTACATCCGAATTGACCAACTTCCACGCTACGATCATTCTTAGCCTCAGCTGGATGAACAACACGAACACGTTCATCTACTTCTTGCTTTACGTTCACCACAAGGCAAGGCCCACTGGACGGGATGGGTCGGGCGGCACTGCTGGACAGAATGAATGCGGGGAAGGGAATACACGGGCCTTGTCACGTTGGATTAATCGCGGGAAGAGGGCTCTGCGCAATCCAGTCCTCATCTTTGGCTCCCTTCATCTATCCCTCATGGCTGCAGTCGGCCTTTGGCTCTGGATTCGGCCTGGAGCATTTGGGAGTTCTTCACCATGCTCCCTTTTGGCATCTGTTGTCGTCTTGGGTCGGCGGGTACCACTTGCATCTGAAGGATTACGAGGCTGGTCCATCTTCATTTATGCTCTCCTCCTTGTTCCTGGCTTCAATCTCATCATTCCCATTGGTTTCTTCACTATGCCATATTTGGTATACCGTCGTGCTGCTCGTAAAAGCACACGCTCCAGCCCAAATGTTACCCCTATTGCTCTAGGGCTGCTTGTCCTGGCTGCCATTGATATTATCTTCCTCGTGGATACGGAGGTTGCGATCCGAAACAACAAGCCGATACAGCAAGAAGGTGACTCTAAATGGACATTTGGGCAGACTCTCGCCTTGTTATTGCTTCTTGTTCCACTACGTGACCTAAGTGAAACCTTCCTTCAGCGACATCGAAAGAAGCTTCCTGATCTTTTGGGGGGTGAAGCTACTCTTCACCTGGAAGTTCTCATACGTCACCCACAAATAGATTTTGACTTGGTTAGACGTTGCATTGAGCAGGGTGCTGATGTCAATATCAAAGGTGCGAAATGTTTTATTTCACTGAACACATACTGAGGTGAATATCCTAGGTGGTTTTTATGGCACTGCACTCTGTGCTGCATCATTTCAGGGACACTTGGAAATTGTGAAGACTCTGTTTGAGCATGGTGCTGACATCAATGTTGAAGGTGTGAAGTGTTTTATTTCATTGAATATGTACTAAGGTGAATATCCTAGGTGGTTTTTATGGCACTGCACTCTGTGCTGCATCATTTCGGGGACACTCAGAGATTGTGAAGACTCTGGTTGAGCATGGTGCTGATGTCAATGTTGAAGGTGTGAAGTGTTTTATTTCATTGAATATGTACTAAGGTGAATATCCTAGGTGGTTTTTATGGCACTGCACTCTGTGCTGCATCATTTCGGGGACACTCAGAGATTGTGAAGACTCTGGTTGAGCATGGTGCTGATGTCAATGTTGAAGGTGTGAAGTGTTTTATTTCATTGAATATGTACTAAGGTGAATATCCTAGGTGGTTTTTATGGCACTGCACTCTGTGCTGCATCATTTCGGGGACACTCAGAGATTGTGAAGACTCTGGTTGAGCATGGTGCTGATGTCAATGTTGAAGGTGTGAAGTGTTTTATTTCATTGAATATGTACTAAGGTGAATATCCTAGGTGGTTTTTATGGCACTGCACTCTGTGCTGCATCATTTCGGGGACACTCAGAGATTGTGAAGACTCTGGTTGAGCATGGTGCTGATGTCAATGTTGAAGGTGTGAAGTGTTTTATTTCATTGAATATGTACTAAGGTGAATATCCTAGGTGGTTTTTATGGCACTGCACTCTGTGCTGCATCATTTCGGGGACACTCAGAGATTGTGAAGACTCTGGTTGAGCATGGTGCTGATGTCAATGTTGAAGGTGTGAAGTGTTTTATTTCATTGAATATGTACTAAGGTGAATATCCTAGGTGGTTTTTATGGCACTGCACTCTGTGCTGCATCATTTCGGGGACACTCAGAGATTGTGAAGACTCTGGTTGAGCATGGTGCTGATGTCAATGTTGAAGGTGTGAAGTGTTTTATTTCATTGAATATGTACTAAGGTGAATATCCTAGGTGG
>JAEUWS010001242.1:0-107294 GCA_018524945.1 Podaxis sp. C-F-92630
ATGCATCATCGATTCTCTTGCAAAGTTCCCAGTCCAACATTTGTCATAATTCAATCATCTCATGCCACAGTGTGCTGATCATTCTCTGCATCCACTTGAATTCATCCATCTCAGTCTCCTCAGTGTCCTCTGTAGTTGTAGTTTCTTCAATGTTCATAACAACACGAGAAGTTTCCTTTGACACAATTTGCATTGGAGCAGATACATATTGGGTTTCCTTATGGACTGAGGAAGCCTCACCATAACACCTCTTCAAGCATGATATTGTCAAGTGCAAGTGCCAATTCATTCATGTCCATAGCATAAGGGTCTTTGTATGCCTGGCTTTGTGACCAATTTATATTATTGGGTGCCTTCTTCTACAGTTTGGAAATAGTTCTATGGGTTCACTGCTGGGAATGGCTTGCATGATAGTTTGTCTCCATTCAGTTTTGTTCTTCTACTGCTCTCACAGCTTCAAACCAGATGTTGATATCATTTCTGGGCCTGAGTGTGATTGTTTTGAGGCCAATCTCAAAGTCCAGACCTTCTCAGAAGTGATAAATGAGTTCTTACAGGTTGACCATTCCTGCTTGTGTAGCAAGGACTTTGAACTCTGAGATATACTGGTCCACTGGTTGTCTTCTTTGCTTGAGAGTGTGGAGTCATTGAAGAGAGTCCTTGGTATAGTTGTAAGGGAGGAACACTCTGTTGAGTTCATCTTGGAAGTCATTAAATGTTCTGAGATGTAGTACTCTGTTGAAGTTGTGTTGGCAAAGGTATTCTGTTTTTCATGGTTCTGCTGCTCCTCCAATGTAGTAGAGTATGAATATGATGGCATTGTGGTCAGTAGGGAATTTGTGCTGATTGGTAATGATATATAATGCACATTGTTGTTTCCATGCAAGGTATCTTTGTGGGTCTCCTTGATAAAGTGGGGGCACTCCATATTTTGAGGTAGAGGGTATGGCAGGGGCAGCAGGCATTTGTGCTTGTTGGGAAAATCCAAAACCTGGGGGTGGTGCAGCTGGTTGACCTGGAGGTCCTGGTGGTGGTGGTGGTGGTCCTCCTGGTAGTCCTTGTGGAGGTCCTGGAGGTGGTGGTCCTCCCAGGTTGCCAGGGTTTTGTCCAGGGTTAGGTTGTCCAGCAGGTGGGTTAGGAGTTCCTGCTTGCAGTGGGTTTGCTGGTAGAGTTCCTCCAATCTGCAGTTGATATCCTGTATTTCCTGTTGCAGGTTGTTAACTTTGTGATCTGACATTCAGGTACATAAACAAGGGTTGTTGGAAGAATTGCTGGTTTGGGGGTATGATGTTTGTTCCAAATCCAAATGTTGTGGCTTGGTTAATGGGGACATTGGGGTTGTTTTGGGGTGCTGGCATTTGTGGTACCAGCTGTTGGGGTTGTTGTTGAGGGGAATAAGCATGTTGTAGTGGTTGTTGCTGGTATGCTGGTAGGGTTGCTGTTGAAATGGCACTTGGGGATTGAGTGAGTTGGTGAGGCAGGTTGTATAAAAAGGGGTATAATGGCTGTGTTTGACATAGGTTGTCTCCATGCTCTAGCTGCTTCTCTTCTTCTTTCTGCTTCTGTGGGTCTGTTCCAAGAAGATGAGAGTTCACTGAGTAATGTTGCTCATTGAGGGGTTCTGATTCTAATTGGGTTTGGTATGAGTGGGGATCTTGGGGATGGAGATCTGCTACTTTGTCATTGGAAGGTGTCACTACTTCCACTTGAGTCTTGGTCAGGGTCTCACTCTCTTGTTCATTCAAATAAGTCAGCTGCTTGTCCAGTAAGGGTGATGGGAGTGGGGGAGTGGAAAGACATGCATCTAGTTTTTCAATTAGCACTTGGATTAGGGGTTGAATTAAGAATGAAGGAATTCATTGGTAATGAAGGTCCTTGGGGATTATTTGAAGAATAGAGGGTCCAGAAGAAAATGAAGAAGTACTGTCCAATGATGAGTTCCAAGAAGAAGATGATGTAGAATAAATAGATTTGCAGATGTACAATTGCTGTTTGGACTTGGTGAGTTGAAAGCTTTGCTGTTCAATTTCTGTCAATTGAGAATGCTTTGATTCAATTTCTTTAGATCAAGAACTGTCCACTTTGACAATACAGCAATGTGGTTTATTTGTCAAAAGTCTTCCTTTTGCAGACCACCAAACATTCAGATTGCAAGGGTGGGGTCCTTCAACTGACAAGTGGGTGTATTATAGCACAAGGGATAGGGGGTGTGTGTTTTGTGTCATTAAGGTACAGCATGAAGCAATGAGAACCAATGACATCCCAAAAGGCACAGTGCAAAGCAATGAGAACCTCAGGGTGATCTCAAACATAGCACAAAGCAATGAGAGTAGGAGATCAGGTGGGGAAATATACAATGTGGAGTTGGGCACACAAGGGAAGTATAATCTTGATGTTACAAGGTTGCCTCCTTGCCAGATAGTTTCTAAGCTAGCAGCTATCCTTGTAGAGGGTGAGCAAAGTTATCCTTGTCCTGTATAGGTCTGAAAGGGCTTCACTTCACTGACTTGATTCAGCAGTTTAACCTCAAGTGGTAATTGTTTGTTGTACTTAGGCTGCAAACTTGTATAGATTGCAATGCTATAAGACAGACAAACTGAGAAGCACCAGAGGAAGTCAAGGGCAAGGTAGAGCTTTTCTTTAACACATGTTAAGGGGTAACATGCATTAAAGGTATAACACACTCATTAAGATTATACTTGCCATACTACATACAAACAAGCAAGTATTTAACTAAGTCCAAGTATCTACTAGTACATGTATAGTAGTAGATCAATTTCAGCATATCAGTAGCAAAAGGACAATGAAGCAAAGGGGAAAACATAAAGGAGACACAAGTACAACAGTTCTGTTGCAAAACTGTAGTCCAGGTAAACATAGAATGTAAGATGAAAATAGTCCACATCAAATGCTACATAGGTGTTGAAATCAAACATCAAACAGAGATAGAACATTTAGAAATAGAAGAAGGGAACAGAAAACTACAAGTTGTCATCACAAGGGAAGTACACACCACAATACCTTGATGTGTTGTCAACCTTTTTGCATAGCTCCCAATCCATGATTTGTTGCAATTCAACCATCTCATACCACAATGTGTTGATCATTCTTTGCATCTGTTCAAATTCATCTTCCTTGGCCATCTCAGTGTCCTCAGTCATCTTGGTCTCTTCAATATTCATAACAAAACAGTCAAGAAACTACATCCAAAGTTCAAAGGACCATATGTGGTTGTGAAAATGGATGAAGATCACAGTACTGTTATATTAGACATACTAAACTGGCCAACAAGTGTTGAGTATTCTGCACATCAATATTCAAGTGCTATCAAGAACTAACAGAACCTGTGCCCATAGAAGAGGAGAACACCCTTCAACAAGAAAATCCATCACCAGCAGAAACATGAGATGGGCTGGAACACTATATCCAAGAAATAGTAGACCATTGGAAAGCCAGATGTGGTTATTGCTTTCTAGTGAAATGGCAGGATTTTCCAGAATCACATAACAAGTGGAAAACAGCTTCAGAGCTCCAACATACAGTGGCATTAGAGAAATACCTGAAATGGATAGGTCCTCCACCTTGATGGAATTCAGTGACAGTGGCTAATGCCATATATCCTATACTGACCTTGAAACATCACCTACTATCATTGCTAACATCCCACCTGCTTGGGAAGAAATTTTTTCAGGGGGGGAGGGGGGGAGGAGTGTAAGAATGGTATGCTTACGACATTCACGTGCACTAATAATTATGAAGTATATATGAGTAGACAACTCTCATTCTACCTTTTACCATTCTCCACCATCTTGTACTTCGATATGTGTATCCCTGCCTCATCACATATAGATGATTGGGACCACTCTTTCTGTGCACGATAGTAAGCCCTAATCATACGTCGTCTTTAGTGAGCCTACAGACTCTCACCTCTCCAATATTGATGAAGGCATTTGTCAAAATTGGTCAGAGCATCATGGAACAAGGGCCCGTTTTCTTTGTTTGGTGAGCTCGTGAGCAGAGAAACGATAGTGGAATGAATCCAGTTCACAGTAAAGAATCTCCGCTATTTGGATATGGCTCGTCCGATTATCTGAGGGTGACTATTAGACTTAGTGCCATGTCACAGGACACGTGCTTCTGACAGGCCTCAGTGTAAGTATGTGGTACGGCCTTGCCCTACGCCTCTTTTCTGGTGCTTCCATCGTCCATCCCTGCTCTGTTGTCCGTTGTACACCATCGATCATCGCTTCCGCCTTGTGCGCTTGGGGACATGCCACTCTTGGGCTTCTGGAAAAAGTGGGTGAATCCGAAGGATGACCCCTCTGTTGAAAAACTTGGTACATACATTCAGCACCCTTCGGAGAGTTCAGACCACTGATGAGCTCCCTGTCCCATTATACACTTTTACACACATCATAGAGTCTCCCGCGGAAGAGGGATCCAAGGACGAACAACCCACCAATGCGAAACTGGGATCTTCCCAGAAAGGCGAAGAAAGGTCGAACGACGGACACTTTGCAGCAGAACCCGGTGTGAACACCCACCATACCCTGGAGAGTCCACGTTTTACTCATCGACAGTCTGATAGAATCCTCTAATCGCCTTCAAAATGCTAACAAGCCTGCCACCAACCCCTCTGCTGCCACCGACAAGGGTCGCACGAAAGCGAAGATCGGGGACAAGACTTTTGTCACAGGAGCTGGTACAACCATCAGAACACTCTCCGAATATATTAATCACTTACCAAGTACTTTGACAGACTCAAGCGGTGGTACCGGCTTCTTCCAGAAGGCTAAGAATATTGTGATCAAGCAATCGACTATGATTGACAAATCTCAAACTATACACAATATGATACAAGGGAAGACTGGTATGAGTCCTGTCGGCTGAGCTCACTATTGGACCTGATCCATCCTATCGCTCGCTCAGTTCTGGAAGTCCTTTCTCGGGAAATGACACGAGGCGCCGACGTTGACTCCTCCGCTCGATGGCCTCCCCCCTCGTGTTATCCTGGCACTCGCGTCTCGCTCACCACAAAAATCCAAAACTGGCTCCTCGACGACAATCGTATGTGGGACTTTCTCTGGTTGCACGGACCTGCTGGCGTTGGCAAGTCAGCGGTCGCGCAGACCATCGCTGAGTTCGCTCTCGAGAAGGGTGTGCTAGGAGCAGCGTACTTCTTCTCGCGGCCCAACGAACGTTACAACTATTTCGAAGTCTTCATCACCCTCGCATACCAGCTCGCTGTCCGCTTCCCCGGCTACCAGCCCCTTGTAGCCAAGACATTGGCCGCAGATCCAGACCTGCTGGAGAAAGCACCTAACGTTCAGTTCAAAAGATTGATTGTCGAACCACTCTCATCGCTGTCCCACGAGCAGAAGCACCTCATAGTCCTAGACGGGTTGGATGAATGCCATGGGGAGCGAGCCCAGCTGGAGATTATTGAACTCATCAACAACCTCATCCTCACCGGCACCTCCCTTCCCATCATCTGGATGATTTGCAGCAGACCAGAACCGCATCTTAAGCGAGCTTTCTCTCGAGCTGACTATGTCGTACATTGCTGGCGAGAGGACCTTCCGATTGACACAGCAGAGTCCAGAAGCGATGTAACGAAGTTCATTCGTGGGAGGTTTAGGGAGATACATGACAAATACATAGATTGCGTTGAAGAAGATGCCAATGGTTCCTGGCCATCCGAAGCCGCCATCGCCCAGTTCATCGACAAGGCTTCTGGGCTTTTTGCACTCGCTAGCACTTCCCTCACGTTCATCGAAAATCCTAAATCCTCTGATCCTGACAGATGTCTCCGTGAGGTTCTCGTAGTTCTCGAGCGCTCGCACATAACTGGATCGCGAAACCCGATGCAGGATCTTGACCTGCTGTACACCCGCATCCTCTCCGCCGTCCCTAATGACCTGTGGCCCATCACCCATCGAATTCTCGTAGCCTCTACCTTCCGCTACAGGACCCGTCGCTTGGCAGTACAGGCAATCTGTAACCTGCTGCACATCACTCGCACCACCTTTTATGCTGCCATGCGTGGACTCCATTCCATCGTGATCGTCCCAGAACCTGGTGATGCCACCGAGACACCGATACGCTTCTTCCATACCGCTTTCCTCGATTATTTGACCGATCAGAGTCGCTCGGGGCGCTTTTCCATTGGAAAGCTTATGAAAAGAGGATTCTTGACTGTGGCGGCCAACCTGGGAGATTTTGTGTTGTCAGGTTTACGAAGTCTTCAGTCAGACATGGCGCTTGCCTTGGTCGCACAGAATGTCGAAGAGATACAAAGCAGTCAGGAACTCAGCCGATCCGTGAAAGAGGCGCTTAGCTGGCCATCCCAGGATAACGACGACAACTGGCAGAATGCAAAAGCTGCATTAGTTGATTTCCGGGATGTTTTCTTCAGTCTTCTATGTACACTATTGGAGCATTCCGAAGTGGATGATGAACTATTAGATGTGCTTCGTGGTTTTGACTTTAATGTTCTATCCTCAACAGATGCTCACTCAGATGTGGATGTGGATGTGAGCTGGTGTCTGAACCAGTTGAATAAACTGGTGAGTTTATGGGTGTTCTAGAAACCTGCATGCTTATTTCGATACTGTAGCGGCCCTCTTCTTTGGTTCGAACTCATAGCGCTTCGGAATGGGACAGCACACTCCTTTCAAAACTAACAGAGAGGCAGCCTGATGCAAAAATACTGGTAATCACTTGTTGTTTGTTCCTGATTATCAGATGTATTGATGCCTTGTCCACAGGACTTTGAGGACTGCAAACGGGTGGATAAGGGTGAGGCATTTTTCTTGCTCGGGTATGGTGAAAATACCATCGCCGTGGTGATTAACTTTGGTGACAAATGTATCTGGTGTTGTTCGCCAAAGGAGTTTCAACAAGTTTGGCCTTCCTTACGACACTCTCCCATTTCATGGAACGTCGATGAGTATTGGTTCTGGCTCATGCCACAACAACGTATCACGTAGCAGTTATAGTCCCTGTATTTGTGATAGGAAAAGTTACAGCCTCTGTCATATCTTGTCAATCAGCTTAGTGGCTCTCAAGTGAGGAAGGGGGTCTAGAGAAGATGATAGTACAGTGAATATATTCAGCAACCCCAGCTTCTCTCCGGGACAGGTACTTCAAGGTCGGAAGTTTCATCCCCCCGTCCCGTCACTCTATCTCCAAGTCCAAAACTTGGTGAGGAGACAACGTACATCATTGCGATCACATCAACTCCTACCGTAAAGAAGTAGGCTTTATCCTTGACCTCGTTGTGAAAAGAAAATATGTCCTAGTCAGCATTAACATGAATCATTGCATGATGGCGGTATAACGAGGTCCACCGATGACAAAAGATGCTCCACTCAAGAGCGGTTGCAGTTCCGAAGGGGAGGTTGAAGTCACGAATGGAACGCGCAAAGCAAGGGTTGTAGAAGCAAGGTAGGCCGTCCATAAGGTTGTGAGGTTGTCATTGTACTATGTAGACAGGATGCTACTAGGCAAGCGTGGGATTGGTACTGAGAAACCTTGTAGAGGTGTCAGCGAGTTTGAGCGACAGAATTGATGGAAGCTGCGAGAACTCTCATTTTGCGCCTTGACAGACGTATGTCCGGATTATTTTTGTTTTCTCTTCGTTCTCTCCCCTCCGTTCCTGAACGCTGATTGCATGTATGTCTCTCGCTATACTTAGACTTTACTTGTTCTGAATGCCAACGCAGCACTGGGTCGCGAACGAGAGCATTCCCGATCGACTTATGTGTGCAGGCGTTCAACATTCAAAACTGCTCATACGACGAGGTCTATACATCTCTATGTGATGCGGTGTATGTAGAGCCCATGGTACATAAACCGGGTCATCTTTGATGGTACTCGAATGGAAAGGCGTATTTTTGGTGTCCCACCCTTTGAGCGATGTTGCCTCGACTCTTAGACGTCTGACGTGTGATGGTTGTTATGAGTTTATGTTGGGCATTGGAAGCCGAGTGCCGATTTGGCTATGGTGATCATTATTGATGGTAAGCAGATTTTCGCGCCCGTCAGGTAGCACTGCTATTGGATAATCTACGAAGACTTCTTATGACCTGCGAGATGGGGGAGAGGATCCGAACATTGCCAGCGCGAACCTACATCTCGAGATCAGCCAGCGTTATTGATCCCACGCCATGATGGTAGCTTCCTTGGAGCCAACAGCCAAAAGCATCCGCGCGTTAACTACATAAATCCCGCATGGTGTGGTTCCGAAAGCTTGACAGACCACACGACCTTTACGTCCAGCGCCGTCTGTCTATAATGGAGACCTTCGACCCAGAACCCTGCTGTTTATCTCTCGGAGTTCCCTTCCTCACGCGTTCTAACGCAACATTCCCCCTACATGCACTGTCTCCGTCACTTGTAAAGTCTACCGAGATGAACTGGGTCATCGGGATGTCCCTCGGTTTAATCGCCTATGGTGTCCTCCTCACCCTAGGACTCACTTGTCTCGGAATCTTGCGCCGCCTTCCACGCCTTAGGGGACTCTGGAATCAGCGGAGGGTATTGATGATATATGTAAGCCTGTTAATGGTGTTGAATACAGTGCTACAGGCAAAGACTATAAGAGGGAATCTTGTTGCTATCTTCGAGACGCCTCCAGAGGAATTGACATACTTTTACTTGGATCGACTAAATATCCTGGTTGTACTTGTGCTCGCATTGACGGACGGGCTGTTGGTGGGTCCTATCTACCTTTGGCGCAGCATAGTCTATGGACTTTGAACTAAATGAAGATGGTCAGGTCTGGAGATGTTACATGGTACAAAAGGTCCTCCTTGGAGGGAAACCTGCACGATGGCATCATATCTGTTGGATTCTCCCAATGATCTTATGGCTAATATTTATCGGTGTGTGTCATATACACTAGAGCTTACACTCACTAAAATGTCTCAATGGGCACCGATCCAGGGGTAGGAACGGCAGCAGTCTTAACTTCAAATCCAAATATTCCACTCTCCGAGCCTGCAAACCCACGCGGAGTCTTCCTGCTCATCGTATCCCTCCTGTGTAACATACTTCTCAACCTCTTCGCAACAACAAACATTATCGTACGGTTACTCATTCACCGGCGGTCCATGATAGCCTCCTTTGGGCACCGGTCCTCATTGCCAAATCTCCATCTGCGAATCATAGCTATACTACTAGAGTCGTCAGTCATCAACTTGCCAATCGCGATCGTATCTACCATATGTGCGGCATTAGTTGGAGGATTTGGGCTCCTAGCTTTGGAGGTTAGTGTTCCGTCACAGGTGCGTCCTTAGGTGTCCCAGAAGTAAAGTGTCCATTACTTACTGGGATATAATCGGTGTGGTAGTCGTTTTCGTCTGTGCTAGTCATTTATCAAGTTGCAAGGGGTAGAGCTGTCGGTTCACAGCCGGTATTGAGCAACAAAGAGAACGATGAAAGTCACCGTTTGGAGACTGTAGTTTTCACACAACCAAGCATGCACGATAACTAAATGGTACCATGTTAGTTTACGATTATAGCACGGACACCCGTTGGAATGTACACTCCAAGAGATATCATGTTTTATGTAATTATAGACATCATTTAATCATATTCAAAGTTCGTGGCCTGGCCCAGGTTATGGCATTGACTGCATCAGGCTTGAAGTAGCCAGGGCGTCGCCTACTCCTCTAATATATTGCGTACATCTACCCTTAGGTTTGTTTGTCCATAAACTCTAATTAGAGGGAAAATGTAGCCTTGGACAGGCGGCGATAGTTTCACTTACAATCTTCCACAGAGCAAGTGTTCCGTCGGGAGCTACGGCTATACGGCATATTGCTAGCATCTATTCAAGAAGGGAATGGGTGTAGTGTCCTGATCTCGTCCCCCTTCCCGCCTCGAGACGTGGATCATGCAAGGAGGCTTACTCACGGTTCATCACCAAACAATCCGACTTAGCAGGGACATGTCGGATCTTCGGACTTCGTCTGAGACAAGGTCCCTTAAGTCAGCAAGTTGCTCGATTGTCAGAGGGATCTGGGATCCCCAGCAGGATGGATTGATGTGCGGAGGGAGACGGCCATAATGGCTAATCAGAATCAGGTTCGAGTTATGGTGCAAGTAAAAGATCATGGGAATACGTCTGATCATAAGCAGGATTAAGTCCATGAATAGCACAAGGGGGGCTTTGCGTATCGTAGATGTTGGGGTGTCATGTGCGTTAGCACGAGTAGCGGAAAGGACATGGCCATGAGCAACGTAAAGATAGGCAGGGCACTAAAGATAGGCAGGCCCCTAAAGATAGGCAGGGTCTAAGGCAAACGTGTTATCGTGGTAAAAAAAGGTGGGGACGTTCGTGACGGAAGGGGTTTGCGGTGGGGAGAGGTTGTACGCAATGTAACATAGTTTGGCGCCATATTGTCTGGCACGAAAGATTCCGAAAGTTACAAAGAGCTCGTGGGTTGGTCTCCCAAGACATGGTATCTTCTAAGGATGATATGTCCAAGGAATGCAAGGGAGGTGGGCGGAGAAGGACGCCGATGTAGTGCGAACACAATAGGATAACCAGGGTTGGGTCAATAAGCAACCTTTGTCGAGAACGTGGCCTTGAAAGGCGGTCGGGGGAATTGGTGGTGCACTGAGGAAAATGCTGCCTGTAAGGAAAGACCTGTGAATGTGCCCGTGGAGACTTGCGTTATGGCATGAATCGAGTCGTTTCAGGCAGGAATATGAATTACTAAGCAATGAGGTGGGAGAACGGGCGATCGTGCAGAGGAATGCGCATACATATCCATACAGCATAACTTAGGTCGCCGTCCCCTTTACACCAGGAGCTCCCTATTATGTAATCATAGAATGCAGAAAGCTTTCGTGTACAACAGAGGTGGAAGCTGCATCTCAAGCGCGCGCTTACATGCACTTCGGGTGTATTCGTCTCCAGCTCCAGTGAGAATACATCCTATACAAGCACTTCCCACCCACAATGAAAGGTTAGTACACGGTTCAAAAAGATGTCAAGCAGCCCTTATTCATACAACAACAAGAAGACATCCACCGCCAATCAGCAGGGGTATAGTTTTACTCTAACCACCACGACCGTACATCGCCAACTCGGAATCTAGTTCACTGGAATAGGCACCTGACCCTCTACCTTGCCTTCAGCAGCGTCCGCCTGTTGTTGCTGTTGTTGCTGTGCTTGTTGTGGAGTCTGCCCAGATCGCGAGATTGCAGCTCCGAGCGCTTGGGTGCGAAGAGCGAGTCCACGCGTTTTCTCGATGACGGATTGATACACGGGGAGTGCTGGTCGGTTGATTTCGATAATGTTCTGATGAATGTGTGGTCAGGAAGAGGGAAGAGGACATAAGGTCGTGGACGAACCTTCTCGAGATCAATCTTCGCATCTGCGCCCATCCTCGTCTCTCTGATAAGGTTAACAACCCACTTCTCGCCTTCATCAGGCGAGAGGTTAAGCCTCTCTGACAGATCCCTACAAGAACACTTTGTCAGCACGTACATCCCAACGCATACAGCCGGTTTACGAACCTGATATCAATCCTCTGGTGGATCCTGCAATACGCCTCACTGATCAAATACCTTGCATTGTCCAAAAACTCCTCCCTGAACTCCCCGAGGAAGAAATCATTCTTCACCACTTCCTCAGCCTGCTTCAACTCCCTCTGAGCAGCCTCGAAATCGAACTCGACGTACAGCTCCTTCAAAAACGCAGTAACAGGGTCCTGATACTGATACTCCTCCATCTGAATCACCTTGACCACCTCCCTAATCGCGTTCCTCACGCGAGCTGAAACAGGGTTCGCAGCTGATCCAGCCGAAGACGTTTTTCGTGAAAGTATGGCCGCCGCAGCAAGGTACCGCAAAATCCACGGACATGCAGTCTGGATGGTATTGAGATATGTTGGCGCGAGGAACGTCTCAAGGAGGAGTGTCCGGCCTTGTTTATGGTTGAAGTAAATGAACAACGACCAGTGGACTAACCACGTCCTTGAATGTAGCTGCACCAGTGCAGGCTCAGTCTTGTCAGTGGGGGCACCGGATGCGCTCGCAGCAGCAGCAGCGGCCAATATCGACGCGGAGGAACGAGAATCGATAAGATCACGGAGGGTGTTGAGTTCTTCGAGCGCCGTGTCCCATTTTCCTGTGAGGATGTCTGAAGCGAGTTTTCCCCAGTGTGCGGAGGTGGTGAGATCAGTGTCGGTGGAAAGAACGCGAAAGTGATAGAGGTAGTCGGCAGCGCCGCTGTAGTTTCCGTATGAGTATTGGAACTGGCCAAAATTGTAGAGAGCAGTGATTTGTTCAAGTGTGAGCTGAAAATCGATGAACGTGTGATCAGTTGGTGTGGGACAAGTGATGGGGAGCGTACGTTGTAGTTGTCCTTCAGGAATTGAAGGTTTTGGTTCTTGTCCTGACGTAGCGCCTGAGCAACGTCTGGGTTCTCAATCACGTCCAATACAGCCTGCGCCTCTTGTTGCAGTCGCTCATGCGTCGAGACTGCGTTTTGTCTCTTCCCCTCAAACTCTGTCGACGAACATAGAATTAAATACAATTCCCGAATCAAGAGCCCAATCACGCACCAGCAGGGACCTCCTGATCAGGATGAATCTGCTGGAAAAGAGTGACAGCGTAGTCAAACATGTTTGTGCCTTTGGCGAGCTCATACTGGGCCTGGGTGACCTCCTCAACGGGGAAGAGTTGGGTCTCTGAGAGGTGGGTGAGGAGTGGGAAGGAGAGATGGCGGTCGAGGTATGGGATGATAGTCTTTGAAAGATCGTGTTCAGCCATCGTCGGCGTTGTCGACACACAATCAAAACCATTTATTTCGATTTTCCAAAAATTCTATCGCACAGCCACTCAGTTATGTAACCACAACAAATAGAAGGTCTAGTACAACACTAGTAAACGAATACAACATAAGTACTTAGGGGTATCACATTACTAAGCAAACAAATCACGACGAGAATCGTCCACGGACAGACTCAAGGCTACAAAAACAGACCTCACATCGCCATACCACCGGCAGTATAGCCGCTCGTCTGCGAGTAACTACTTACCCGCTTCGTAGCAATGAAACTCGACACGTCCACTCCAAGATCCCGGAAGCAGTCAATCGGAATCAACCCCTTCTCAGGTTCCTTCCACTTCCCTTTGATCGGCGAACCAGTGTAATAAACTGGATTTTTCTCAACCAACGCCCATCCATCGTCAAACAACTGCAGAATCTTCACCCTATCTCCAACATCGACAGGCAATTCGTCCCCCAGAGTGGGTATGAACGGTCTCTTGATCATCTCAACCTCCATAAACTCGGGGTGAACAGCACTAGGCGTAGACGGCTCCGGAGGAAGTGGGTCAGCGAATGGATCCTTCGTCTCAGCCGCGGTGGTACCAGTAGAAATACCCAAAGCCGCAACAGCAGCTGCGTGCAGCGCAATCGGGTCGGGATCACTGAAAGGATTCGCCACAGGGCTAGGCACAGGCAAGTCGGGAACCTCCTCCGCAATATTTGGACCCGCGCTCCTCAGACCACTAGCACCACCCACACTTGCGTTCAACGTGTATGAACTCGCCGGCCTTGAGAATTGCGAACTCCAATCGCCCGAACCTTTATCCGTCGGTGGTTTCGGGAACGCGAAAGACTCGGTGGGCGAGAACGGTCGTACAGACATGGGTGTACCGATTTCGGGTGCCAAGAGACTATTCCGGTTGACGATGAGCCATTGACCTTGTCCATCACTCTCGACGCTGCTAACTGTTCCGACTGAATACCTGCTCTCTGGAGCCGTTGTGGAGTTGGGTTTGGAAACCGTGATCTTGGGGCTAATCGGACTGTCGAGGTTCACGAGTACAGATTCCCTACGTAGCTCTGCCATCGGTGGCAACGTCGGGATGTCGAAATCCAAATCCAACCGCGGGGTTTGACTATGATCCACTGTAGTCTCGAAACTGCTCCTCACACTCTTCCTAACATTTCCATCCATATCACCACCAATACCAATATTCTCATGTGCCCTGTCTCCATAACCCTGAGACGTACGATTCCTGGAGAACCACCACTGCTTCCTGCGTTCACTGCGTCGCGACAGCCGACGACGACGGAGTAGGATGATGCTGATTGCCAGGATAACGAGGAGGATTGCAATCACAATCCCTGCGATCGCACCGCCAGAAAGCCCTCCATGCTTCCCTCCCTGGTTAGTTGCACCTGCCCCTTCCACATTTCTACCATCACCACTACCACCAACACCGCCGCCGCCGCCATTACCTCCACTACTCTGAGGCATCCCAGACACGCTAGGAATACTAGCGCTGACCCCATGCGTCGAATCACTAGACACTGTCCCACTGTGCCAAGTAGAGTCAGATACAGGTCTCGTAGACCACTCCTCGCTAGGATCATTTCCCGCATTGACGGGCACCTTCCCTGGATCCGATAAAAAGCTCGAGCCGGAGGTTGCACTGGACGAAGGCGCGGTGGTACTTGCAGCCGCACCACCGCTAGGCAATGGAATAGATCCTGCATCGGGTGGGCTACCACCAGAGGTGGGGAAAGAACCATCCGTAGGTTGTCCTGATACCGGGTCTCCACCGCTACTAACGCCACCTCCAGTCGATCCACCATTCCCATTCTCATTCCCGTTATTCTCTCCTCCATTCCCATTCCCATCACCGTTCCCGTTCCCGTTACCATTCCCATTCCCATTTCCGTCCCCGCTCCCAGAGGTGGGCTGCGACCCATTTGCAGTCGTTGTCCCAACGGGAGGCGTCGTAACAGGAGCTGGATTCTGAGTAGCACTAGTATGCGCTGGTTGATTTTTCCCCGCTATGAGAGGCGTGATGATGGGATTCAAGATCGGGATAGACGGAAGCGGGATTGGAAGATTAATGAGTGCCGGTTCGCGTGGAGAAACGACGTCGTGGGAGGAGGGAGAACGACGCGTGATAGGGAGGTGCGGATGGACATGGAGTCGACGTGGTGCGAATCTAGGCATTTTTTTGCTGAAGTTGAGTGGTGGGTGGTGAAAAGAAAGAGGATGTGGCTGTTTTTTTTTTTCTCAGGTGTTGGAAAGATCAGGATAGAAAGAATAGATGAAAGATGTGAGGACTGAGGTGAGATATATCGATAATTTAATCAAACGAGTGTGATGCACTGGCAGTGCCAACGAGGAACAATACGAGGTGTTCAGATGGATAGTTAGATAAAGAGAGATCGAAAATAAGAGAATCCGCTAACCCAAAGATCGCCCCGAAAAATGTTCGAAACTATGTTCGGGGGAAAGAGGTGGGGAAATGAAAAGAGGGGAAACTCAACCAGAGACACGGGTATCCACAATAAATATGCCACCCCTCGTCAACGACAAAAATACCAGAAAGTTGCCGCCACCTATTATTCCCTTACGGGACAGATCCTGTGAGAGAGCTATTCAATTACATATACCAGGCGATTGGGATCCAACACGAGATCTGAGTCCTGGAAATCTTTTGTGTTGGGTGATATGATGCCCCAGGGCAGCCGCTGACAATTATAACAACGCCATGTTTGGAATGTACACTCCCACTCCAAATTTTGATGCCTGGGTGGTTTCGAGAACATTTGAAGCCGTTGCGACACCTTACGTGGTCGCCCCCGCAGCTCCAGCATTTATTCCGTCCTTCAATAAATATCCCGGGCGCTCCGCTCATGACTCTAGCATTTATTGTAAAAACGAACCTCGAAAACAAAACAGGGAAATGGACCTACAAGGAAAGATTTACTTTTGCTATCTGCCGCGGTTAAAGCGCCAAGCCCCCGTGTCGGATATACTTGTCCACTGACATAGACAAGTCCATCAATTCTTCTAAGCCCGCTTCCGACGTGTCAAGTCCAAAGTTTCGACGTCATTACGACAGTCTCCCGCGCAGAAGGAGCCGCGCGTACTGTGAGGAAAGAACCTTACAGCGCGACAAGGCTTGACATTTTAAAACACAGATACGCGCTGCCAGGTGGTTGGTAATTGACCCACGCGTCCTGAGACCGCGGAGTCAGGGATTGTTGTCATGTGCAACCGTCTGTATCCGGCGATTGCTCCGAGTTTCGATGGTATTGGAGGGTATTGGAGTCCTTGAGGGACACGAATAAGTGGACGTCCGGGATCAGAACAAGGTTTTGATGTACACGTACAAGCGCGATCATCAATATCAATAGTATCATCACATTGCGGAAAGGTATCGGTCGCCTTTGGTGGAGCTCCCACAAAACGCGCTCCAGTGGGCACCTAGGACCCCGGATTATCCCTATATATGTTACATACTTTGAAGGACACGATCCTGGATTTTCCGGCCGTCAGGCCGGGCGAAAATGTAAGGCGTAGGACCGCGCCTGGATGAGGGCCGGATCCCTGCAACATCGGCTTCCTCAAGGCCGGATCCAGTACCTCATATGTAGTGGCACATGGCGCAATGGTATCAGAAGGTAGTAGCACCTAAGACTCGTGTCGTGCGTCATGATGTTCGAATCCCAATATAATACACATATTTTTTTCACCTTGTTAGGAGCGGTTAGGAGTGTTCCATGTAAAAAGTGGGATCAAAAAAGTGCCGCCGTCGGACCTGTGGCAGTTTCTCGCTCACTCAATGTCTTCAGTTTTGAATCTCGATGCCAGTATCGACACTAGCATGCAAGCCTTCGTTTCTGAGGAGTGGATTGGCATTGGAAAAGAGTATCATTCACAACTACCTGGATATGTACAGCATGCCAAAAATCTGGCAACCGCTATCCCCCCCGAATTCCAGTCATGCTTCCCTTCCAATGACCTCCCTGTCCTTCATTTCGTCGCACTTCGACTCCCGCATGAATCATCGATGATTGCCACTGTCAAGGCTGAAAAATTGTGCTCGGACCAGGGATACCCAACTTGCAACACCAGATCAGCCGCTTAGTATGCACCAGAAGCTCATCCGTGAGTTCCACAGCATCTTGAAAGAGGAACAGTTTGACACTGCGGCTGGAGCTGATCGGCGAAATCGATGGACTGGCAACCCAGGTTATACTCCTGTGGGCCCGCCAAGCAATGGGAATGCTGGAAACGCAGCTGCAGTCGCATCAACTCGTGCTCTTGAGGTGAGCGGAGTTGTGTGTCATCCGCGGTGTGGCTGACACTGTTTATTAGGTTGCATCCCAACGTGCTCAAGTATTTCGGAAGCATAGTGCCCCACAGCTGCACTTGCTTTCGTCTGGTGCTGTTACACTCAATCGTCCACTCAATGTCGGGGACTACGCATTCGTTTTTCTTAATAATGGAATCTACGTTGCAAGAGGTATTCGTTTATTGGATTGACCTTGAATGGCTACTGATCTATCAATTTGATAGTCCTGTTCTTCTATGCAAAACTGACTGGAAAGCATTCGCCCCATGCCCTCGTCACATCATCACCGGGCCCGACGAACATTTCTTCTTTGTCAAAGATTGCACTGCAAGTTTTCCAGCACACACGTGGCTTGCAATTCTCACCTACCACAGCAGCAACGGCTGTTTTCAATATCTCTCACTTCACATTCCTTCCACCGCACAATTTTCTGACTCTCTTGGGGTCACAACCAAACAGTGTTACTACCTCCGGACTTTCCCTCTGTCCTCAGGATTTCGCCGTTTTTGATATATTCCAACGTCATATTAGTAACATTAGATCTGCAATAGAGGAGTTGTCAAGGAGGTCATCAACTAGGAGGTAGCTCGTTGTATATGGCACACTCTAACGTACGCGAAGGGCTCAGGCGACCCCATGGGGGCTCGTTTTTAATTTTGACTGATTTTTCTCGATTTTTTTCGGATTTTTAAGGCCGGATCCGCTAAAATCCGGACACATTTTCGGAAACCGGCCAGAGGCCGGATTTTTTCCGGACAAGAAACCCAAAATCGTGTATGGACAGAAAACCCGAAAATCCCAAAATTAGGGATGTAACATTTATCGGGATAATCCAGGGTCCTGGGCACCTTGACACCAGCAAAAGACGTCTCAAGACTCGCCTAGAAACAAAAGCCCGAAATACATACGCCCAGCCGGGGTCAATCACGCGCAAGAGGAAGGGAACTTCCCATTCCCGTCAATTGTAAACTCACATGGTTTCGCTCCACTTGCGACTTCTCTTCCCTTGGCCATGCCCTGTGACACGCCTGCGCGCAGATAGAGAACGCATTCCCTCCAGTGGGATTGGTTCCCTTCCTCTGAGTTCTGCTCCCGTGTACTCTCGCACGCGCTCTGGCCGTTCTGCTTGAGTACCACGGGACTGGTGTGGGCGAGAAGAGCCAATCCTCAGTTATCCCGAAGCTGCCGACGATGTCTGACAGCTTTTCGACATCCAATACAGATCCCTGCGGTATAGTGTTGTGTATACACTAGCTACGCACAACTCGAAGCTCTGCCCTGCTAGGCAATAAACAGAGCCTTTTCACCCGAGGACTTGCTCAATGAGAAAACCTAGTAGGTTGGCCAATTTGCGGTCTTCCAGCTCCTCTCAGTCTCCAATTACAACGGGAAGTAAGCCGTCTGTCGTCAGGCGACGTTCCCCACAAGCTGACACAAATAAATGCCTTTCTGCTTCCATACGCGAAGGTATCGTCGCCGTCAAGATCCATGCCAGCTGACGGATTCTTACCAGTTATTGGTCGCGACGTCTGCTTATTACACCTTCAGCATCTGGCTCAAAATCTCCGACGGAACGTTTTATTGCCTGGATACAAACCGAGTGGCTAGATGTACTAGGATACACCTGCTATAGTATCAATCACCGCGTATCAATGTGGAGTGCAGCCGATTAACCACATGTTTCAAGGGTTCGCTTCCTAAGGATCATCTAGATTTAATATTCCTCGACATCCGAATGGGGTGGTATAACCAATGGACGGTCTTGGTATGTCTGAAAGGTCCTGAGGACTTGTTCACGAGCGGGCTAGGAGAGGGTGCGCTATGGTAGATATAGTACGCGAAAGGGGAGCATTTGATGCACAAGGGTGTACAGCGGCGGTTGATGCCTTTGACAACTTCATTACTTGATAATCATCCGCCGCCAGGGACATCACTATTAGATATTCCACTCTGTCCAGATTTTAGATATCTGTTGCTGGAGATTCACCGAAGTTAAGACCCCTTGGAGCTCTTTCAGATAACATTGGGCACGAATAGGACTCTACAAAGACGAGCAAGTTAACGGACCGTTCGATGCTTACGCCCCAGGTATTACCCTAATAACAACCAATACGGCGACCTATTGCTGCCTTTTGAGGGACTTTGTTTCACTTACTCTGTTGAATGTTCCCTTCACCCGGAATATGAAGCCACGATGCTCCACATTTCCAATCTGTCATTTTATCACCAAAATGAAGTCAAGGTTAATATTAATTCCTAATGGACGAACAAAGGAAAAGCAAGTCGCAAGGCACGAGTTACGTAGCATCTCAGTTAACACATACAACGAAAACGATAAAAGACTATATAGGGAACGAGGTACATAAGCAATTACAATTAGAGACAAATAGAATAATACATTGTCGGGGAATCATAGCCTGAACTCGATGGGAATGATGGATGGGATGCTAGACGAGGTCTATATTTTGAAACAGAAAGATCAACTCCTCCGGGAACTACTACCAGAGCCAGCTCTCTGTGCCTCGACAACTTCGAATCCCTCTGGCCCCCCACCCTCGCCTCCGTCGCCGTCGCCGTCTTCATGCACCTCTAGCCGTCTCAACTCTTCGTCGTCCCCTTCTTCGCTGGATAAGGGCTTATACTTTGACGTCGCTTTACGTCCACTCCCACTCCCACCGCCCATCACACGCGACAGCCAATTGTCTCGACTGCTCCTGCTGTATCCACCTCCGGCAGCATCGTGAGACTTGGGCGGGTATACGCGTTCATTTGATATAGGTGACATTTCTGCGGAAGACCGGAGTGGCAGATGATCTCTGAATGGTTCTGTAACGCCACGGTTATTGTTAGGCGACATCGCAACAAAGTGGACAGGGACGAGATTGCTTACGTTCGCCAAAGACGGCGTCCATCTCTTCCAATGGAACGCCTTTTGTTTCTGGGTAGACTGCAGGCAATTATTAGTGATCGACAGCATCAATTTGCGTGTCAGGACGCACGGAAATATACTGGTGAAAACCAATGGTCAACACATGACTGGAGGGCCGAAGAGCAAACACGTACCAAGAACAAAGCTACAAGCGCAATAAAATCCATGCATATAATACAGTCTCCATTCAATGACTTCCTGGAGGTATGGTGTGGTTTCTCCAACTAGCCAATTGAACGCCCAATTTGTCGCAGTTGATAGTGAAACACCCTTCGCGCGTACCGTGAGGGGCATTATCTACACGGGTCGTAAGTGTAACCCATTTTGTTAGCTATAACGGTTTCCGCGAACCTCAGGTGGATAGAGCCATGGAATAGGTCCCCAGCTGTAACCGAATGCGGCGTTGAAGATAATGACGGACGCCACGACGGCGTTTGCAGTCCATGGTTTGTCCAAGTACATCCAATACCCGGTAGCGCATAACGCTGCACCCATCTAAGATCGTCATTTATTGCTATGCTACTTCGAAGACTAAGACGACACACCACAGCTGCGCCTGATAATAGGATAGGACGGCGACCCCATCGATCTACCAGTATCCATCTGTTGCCATTCATGAGTATGCAACCATTGAAATGATTCAAGACCTACGGTGGAAGCGTGCTGAGAATATAGACTATGGCGTTGATACCAGTCATAAGAATTGCATCACGGCCGCGCCAGCCAGCCTCTTGTGATTTGTTAACATTATATCTAATGTGGGACGAATGATACAAATCTACCTTCAAATACGCGAGCTAACCCGAAACTATGTCAGCGAAAGAAGCCCTGCATCAACGAAACACCCACGGGCATAATAGGAAATCACTGAAGCAGATAGCGGTGTCAGGATTTGGAGGTCTTGATCAGAAAGCTTGCGGCGCACCATTAATGCCATTCTGCGTGCCTATGGTGTCAGTTCCTCAATGGCGGTGGCATAGAATATTGCTTACAAGTTGTGCGAAAGCTTGTGAAGACATAGCGAGAAGGACACGTTGCTTGTATTTTCGCCACATCATCCGGTAGGTTCTCTCTTCACCAGATGCGCGCTAACGAATAGATCAGTTTATCTAGCACAAGCAGGAAGAGGAATTTTCACACCTCCTGAATGACTTTATCCTTGATCTCCTGGAATTCCGCTTGGGCCTTGAGATCGTTAAGGTCTCCGCCATGCAAGTCAGCTATCACGCGCATGCCAGCTTCATCCCGACTATTATCAATGAGCCACCTAGACCCAAGGTCATTGCATACGGATCCAGAACCATCCGAACAGATACTCACCTCGGACTCTCCGGCATCACCAATGATCCGAGGGCGAGGATAGCACCAATTACACATTGGATGAATAGAGGTATCCTCCAGGAAAGGCTTGAGTCGATGAAAGAGCAGAAATAATCTGTCCACTGAAGAGGGGCTCAGGTTAAGCTCAGGAGTCGGCCAGCGGTGGACGTACGACAGAGAAAGCATATCCAAATATATTGCCAGTGAATTCGGCGCACGCTAGCGCACCCCGCTAAACAACAGTCAGCCCCAACAACAACACGAGTAACGGAGTGAACGCACATGATTCGGAGGCGATATTTCACTTTGATAAATAGGTACAATGGTCCTATAAGACAAGCGGATTAGCTCGGAGAGTGGAATGATGAAACCGAACGCACGATAGAAGGCCGACACCAAAGCCACTGATGATGCGCCCCAGCACCATTGACCAAAAGCCGATGGTAAATGTCTGTATGGCGCCTCCCAAGGTAAATACCACCGCACCGACGAACAAGGTTCCCTTCCGACCGATGATGTCCCCGACTCTTCCGGCTGCGATCGAGGTTGCTGTGTGTAAATGAGCTCAGGTAGAAGTTGCAAGTTATGAGATAGCTTCAGCCTCACCGAATGCACCAATCTCTAACACTGCTACCATCGTCCCTACCCGAATGGCACTTGGTTTTGCAAAGAATTGGATGAAGTGGGGGCCAGTGATAAGCCCAGACATTACTCTGGATAGTCAGTTTAATGAGTAAGTGCCTTCTGGTGTGAGCTAACACAACTACACGGCGTACCCTTGGTCATATCCAAACTACCCACGCAAGTCAGAAGATGTGTCCCGTGCCAACGACATACTCACAAGAAAGACACCAAGACTGGCAAACATTGATATCGCATATAGCAGAGGTTGGCCAACCAGCCGCCGCCGGGGTTTTGGGTACGTCGGCGCAACCATAATGGTCGTTGTGCACTACGTGGTTGAAGACCCTAACGCTAACCACAGTGAACAGCACATACCGATATTTCTTCCCACGGTGCGTGTTCCAAATCAAATGCCGGAACTCGTAGGTTAAGTATACGCGCATCAAGAAGGTTGCGCCAGTGTTGCAGTCCTAGTGTCATTCCGGACACATAAAGACGGAAAATAGTTCGCGCAGAGCTATGTACAGTAATGTAGTACACTGTGGGTGTCCGCGGAGAGGCACAGCCAATATGAGAGGTATATAAACGCGCGATCAAGTACCCCAGTGGCTGCGGTTCGCTATCTCGTCATCCTCTTAACTCTCCTTTCTCGCCCAGAAAGCATTAAGCTGATCAATGGTTTGATACGGGGACTGGCAATACCTATTACAAATACAAGGATTGTAACTACAAGATAAATTGTTGTAGACTGAACTACTGCATCCTCATCGACGTTGGATGAAATGGGAAAGTGTCGTAAGAAAGGCCAATGCCGTTGAAACTCCTTTTGTGACCAACACGCAACCGAAGTATCAACAATGCTAATCATTATATTAATGGCATTCTCGCCATATCCCACCAAGAAATATGTTGTCTTGAGCCTTGCCTTCCACCCTCGGGAGCCCCTAAACTGATCAATGGTGTACAACAAATACAAGTAATGGTTATTGCAAATACAGGGACTGTGACTACGAAATAGATCATTCTGGCATGAGCCAGTTCCAATGCTCATTGGTGTTCCATGAATCGGGAAGGTGTCCTAAGGGAGGCCAAAGCTGTTGAAGCTGCTTTTGGGAACAACACCAGAAGAGATCCACTTCCGCATTTTCCTCATCAAAGTTGACCACCACAGCAATGGTATTCTTGCCATACCCAAGCAAGAAGATTACATCACCCACTGGTCTGTAGTTCTTGAAATCCTGTGGGCGAGGTGTCACCACATCTGATAAATTGAGACAAGCAACAAGTAATTACCAATAGTTTTGCGCTGCGCCGCCTCTCTGCTAGCTTTGAAAGGAGTGCGCTGTCCCATTCTGAAGTACTATGAGATCGAACCAAAGAAGAGGGTCGCTGCAGTCTGGGAATAAGCATGTAGGATTCCAGGACACTCACAAACTCACCAATTGGCTCAGCCAGTGCAGATACCATTCCGCGCCCTCAAGCCCATCCACAACACTGCGTGTGGAGGATAGAACATTAAAGTCAAAGCCACGAAGCGCATCCAATAATTCATCGTCCACTCTGGAATATGCCAATAGCGTACACAAAAGATCAAAGAAAACCTCCCGGAACCCATACAATGCACTATATGCATTCCGCCAGTTATCACCACTGTCCTGGGATGGCCAGCTCAGTGCCTGTTTCACGGAATGGCTGATCTCCTGATTGCCTCGTATCTCCTTGACATTCTCTGCGACCAAGGCAAGCGCCATGTCTGACTGAAGGCTTCGTAAACCTGACAATACAAAATCTCGAAGGTTGGCCGGCACAGTTAAACCTGATGCTTCTATAAGCTTTCCAATGGAAAAACGCCCCGATCGACTCGGATTAGTCAGATAATCAAGGAAAGCAGCATGGAAGAAGCGTAAGGGTGTCTCAGCGGCATCATCAGGTTCTGGGATAATCACGACGGAATGGAGTCTGCGCATGGCGGCATAAAAGGTGGTGCGAGTGATGTGCAGCAGGTTACAGATTGCCTGCACTGCCAAGTGACGAGACCTGCGGCGGAAGGTAGAGGCTACGAAAATTCGATGTGTGATAGGCCAGAGGTCATCAGGGACGTCGGAGAGGATACGAGTGTACAGCAGGTCAAGACCCTGCAGGGGGTTTCGCGACCCAGTTATGTGCGAGTGCTTGAGAACTGCAAGAACCTCCTTGAGACATCCATCGGGGTCATCGGATTCAGGATTCTCGATGTACATGAGGGAGGTGCTGGCGAGTGCAAATAGCCCCGAAGCCTTTTCAATGATCTCTGCGATAGCATCCTCGGAAGGCCAGGAACCGCTGATTTCTTCGACATGACCTCTGTATTTATCGTGTATCTCCTTGAATCGTGCACGAATGAAAATCTCCGTATCACTTCTGGCCTCGTCCGTGTCAATCGGGAGCTCCTCCCGCCAACATTGTACAGGATAGTCAGCTCGGGAGAAGGCTCGCTTGAGATGCCACTCTGGTCGGCTGCAAATCATCCAGATGATTGGAAGGGACGTGTTGGTGAGGATGAGGTTGTTGATCAGTTCAACGATCTCTAGCTGAGCTTTTTTACCGTTGCATTCGTCCAATCCGTCCAAGATTATGAGGTGCTTCCGCTCGTGGGACAGCAATGAGAGCGGTTCGACGATCAACCGTTTGAACTGAACGTTGGGTGCCTTCTTCAGCAGGTCCGGATCTGCAGCCAATGTCTTGGCCACAAGGGGCTGGTAACCAGGGAAGCGGACAGCGAGCTGGTACGCGAGAGTGATGAAGACCTCGAGGTAGTTATCGCGTTCGTTGGGCCGCGAAAAGAAGTATGCTGCGGCTAGCACACCTTTTTCGAGAGCAAACTCAGCAA
This sequence comes from Podaxis sp. C-F-92630, assembly GCA_018524945.1. Taxonomy (NCBI): domain Eukaryota; kingdom Fungi; phylum Basidiomycota; class Agaricomycetes; order Agaricales; family Agaricaceae; genus Podaxis; species Podaxis sp. C-F-92630. The sequence continues at coordinate 24,870 of JAEUWS010001242.1, forward strand.
TGGTCTGTGCGACTGCGGACTTGCCTACACCAGCAGGTCCATGCAGCCAGAGAAAGTCCCACATGCGATCATCGTCGAAAAGCCACTCTTGAATTTTGGTGGTGAGGGAGATGCGAGTACCGGGGTAGCATAAAGGAGGAGGCCATCGAGCGGAGGAGTCAACATCGGCGCCTTTCGTCATCTCCTGCGAAAGGACTTCGAGAGCTGAACGAGCAGTCAGATGGACCAGGTCCAATAGCAGGCTCAGTGGGCAAGGGCCGTACCAGTCTTTCCTTGCATCACGTTGTATATAGTTTGAGATTTGTCAATCATCGTGGGTTGGTTAATCGTGGTACCCTTGGCATTCTGAAAGAAGCCAGTACCGCCACCGGAATCTGTCAAGGTACTCAGTGAGTGGAATGATTTTTCTGAAGTGTCATAGTGGCCGCACGTGGTTCTGTGGTGAAGGTCTTGTCCTCGATCTTTGTGCCTGTGTGAGCTTTGTCGGCAGCGGCAGCAGCAGGCCGGGAAAATCGTGATTTCGCATTGATGGATTGTCTGTCCTTGGATCCCCCTGCCCCGGGAGACTCTATGGTGTATGCAAAAAAGTGTGCGATGGGAAACAGAGCTTATCAGTGGCCTGATCCTTCCTAAGGGTGCCATGGCGTGCATACCAGGTCTTTCAGCAGAAGGATCATCCTTCAAGTTCACCAGCTTTTTCCAGAAGCCCAAGAGTGGCATGGCCTCGGGCGCACAAGGAGGAAGCGATGGTCGGTGCGTGTGCGATGGGCAACAGAGTAGAGATGGACGATGGAAGCACAAGAGAAGAGGGCGTAGGGCAATACCGTATCGCACACCATGAGGCCTGTCAGAAGCATGTGTCCTGTGACACTTCGGTGCTAAGTCTCATAGTTGTCCTCAAATAGTCATACCAGCCATATCCAAACGCCTAGTAGTCTTTTGCTGTGAACTGGTCCTTTCCGCTACAGTTTCTCCGCTCACGAGCTCGCCAAATGAAGAAAATGGGGCCCTTGTTTCTGTGACACCCTGACCGTTTTGGACAAATGCCTCGACGAAGTTCGGGGAGGTTGTTAGTGACATGATCCCGATCCATATCTGACTCAGCGTAAATGTACCAGCCACTGCGGACTCTGGACGGGGTGTGTGGGAATGAGCGCCTTTCCACTCGCCAGTTATGGAAATTCACTGCTTATCTTCTTGCACCAAATGCGTTCTTCTATGAGCTTGGTCCTCCGTCTGACGCGTCAAGCAGGAATGACCTTTGTCCACGACCTTGCCCCTTTACTGACAGCGGCAGTTCCCAGCAAATCGCCAACAGTAAATCTGTGTGGGCATCCTGCTTCCGCTTCCCTGCGTTCTTCTCGACATTCTAACTGTACAGCATCAATTATCCTTAACCTTAACATTGCCCGTCCCTCCGCTGAAATGTCCTTTGACGCGTTTCTCCACTACTCGCCCTCAAAGTTCCCTGTACGGCGTTTGGCAGGCTAGCCTATCCGTGGTGTATATACCGTTACCCACCAAGCGGGCTATGAGGGAGGAAACTCATGAGCTAGCAAAGGCTTTTCCACTTGAAAAGTCAACTGTCACCCCAGGCAGGAATTCACTTACACCACTCACCACTGTTGTTTCCTCCTCTCCCTTCTTCCTATCTACCCCGCTACCATCACCAACAGTCAATGCCCCCCGCTTCATTGAAGCAACGGATTGTGTGTCGGTAGTAACAAAATCGCGTAATACACACACCTCTTCTCATGTCGATCCTCTACTGTACGTCTTCCCCATATGTGCGCTGCCGCACGATACTGACCTGTTTGCAACGAGGTGGATCCTGTGCTTGAAGAAGAGTTAATGGCATCTATGTCAGAGGGCAGGGAGAGGTCTGCTGCAGAGATCCTCGGTGTCCCTTGGGTCATGCATTCCGAACGGCCAGTCTCTGCCCTGCTTCTTCCAAAACCCAGGTGCAGCCACTAAAGAACAGTGTTACACCTAATGTGTTTGACGCCATCTACGTGTACTGCCACGTAGGAGGAACAAAACACACCCCTGCTGCCCGATACCACCGCCTCCACTTCCACTCATGTCCTTACACATCGCACTATAGACGCATATATTGTCCATTTCCACTCCAGCCCACAAGATCTTCCAGAAACTGGATGTCAACGCCGGGTTGCATGCCGATTGGAGCAGTTCCTTCGGCATGTCATCGTCCTGTCTCAGGATTTGAAACTATTGGGGTTCCCTGAACACGATCGGCTTACTTGGCATTCGACCTAGTCTGTGTAGCAGGAACAAAAGGCAGAGGGCACAACAGAAATAGTGTGCAAGAAGAACGAGAGTGTCGCTACGGTGCAGTGATGTGGGTAGGGACGGTCTTTAGCTCCGAAGGCAGGGTTGGTGGCTATTGCCTCAGTGGGTTGCCTCCCTCGTCTACACCTCGCGATAAGCTCTGACTTGTGAGAGCGTGTCAGTAGTGTATGGCCACATGTCCCTGGAAGTCTGACTGCGATCCGAAAGAGTCGACAGCAAATGGTCTTGTTAAGCCACATGCCGTCTTGTCGCATTGACGACTAACAGTTTGTTCACCAGCTTCGTCGCTCATGCCTCAATCCCTCATTGGAGGCGCACCACCATCGCCACGTGGGGTGTGACATCCCCCGACGTTACCCACCGCCTTGGGTGAGATATGGATCTTCCAATGGCTTGCCACACAGAAGTGTAAGGGTGGCGGTGGAACCCCGGGATTGGTAGCGGACGTGGGACCGGTAGATTGTCAACTGCTCTCCATGATTTGTAGCAGAACATCACGATGTCGGATTGAGAGAGGTCGCAGTTGAAGAACGGGACTGGGGGTGGAGGAAAAGCGATAGAAAGCTGGGAAGTACCTTAATAAGTAACACATTCCTGTCATTGAATACCTCCTAGTATGACAGCTACGCTCCAATGTATCGACGCCTCAACTCCTCACCCAATCTCTTAAATTAGACATGTCTCAATTAGATACTTCTCCCATTCATTTAACTCCCCTATCTCATCCTTGGACAACTAAAGATCAAGATGCCTTTGAACGTTGTGGTCACTGCGATAGTTGCACCCACCTTCCTGAATCTACTGAATGTAAAGATGTCTTCCTATACACCTGGCAACTTCTCGAAATCGCGCTATGTACATAGTATTGGTGGTAGTGCGACGGTGAATACATTAGCAGGTCTAGCGATGAATACAGGTGGTGCGTTTGGTGTCCTTGCTGAAGGCGAGGGAACAGAAGGAGAGGGAGAGGGAGAAGGAAAAGGCTAGCTTGGACTTGGGTGCGGTTGCTGGAGGCGTTGCCGGTTTGCCGAAGGATGTGAGTCTTTCGCATCTCAAATCCCAGCTCCCACGAAGGACACCGACTATTGAGCATGGGATGTTGAACGTCTCATCGTACAGCTACTAGTCAAGGGTTATCTCAAAGAGGAGTATCACCGAACGGCGTATTCGATGAACGTTTATGTCGTGCCTGGACAACTGGCTCCGGAGGTTCACTCACGAAACACATGAATAGCAGAAGACCCATGTTCGCAACTTGGAGATAACTCTCATCAAACAGGTCTCAGAAACGTGAACGAGGTGGAAGAAGTCTGTGAAAGACGGTGAGGAGGATGAAAGTGATGCCCCGCCAAGCAAAGCACAAAACAGCTGCAATGGGGACGGGAAAGGCCAAAGGGAAGAAGAAAGCTGATGCCAACGAAGTTGATGTCGACGAAGAACTCGGTCACATGTGCATGGACATCCATTTGCCCAGGAATAACTAGCCATTGCAGTCATCACAGAAGAAGGTGAACACACGAAAAGGTGAGGACACGGAGAGTGAATGCGAGACGAATCAGACGATCGAAGTTGATGTGATTGAGAACGCGAGCGATAAAGCTGAAGATTCAGACAATGTAACGTACTGCATGATCGGTGGAGGTCACTTATGGAGGAGCTGGCGGTGCAACAGAAACATACATAAGACGAAGGTCGGGAATGGGACTCTGCAATTACCTCTTGAACCCCCCTTTCACACTCGAGAGCCGTTAAGCTGATCGATGGCGTATAACAAGTACAAGTAATACCTACATATTACAATTACGAAGACCGTGACTACGGGATAGATTGTTGCGGCATGAGCCAGTACCAACGCTCACCGACATCCCATGAGATGGGGAAGTGTCTCAAGGAAGGCCAAACCTGTTGAAACTCCTTTTGCGAGCAACACCAGATATAATCCTCAGAGTCAATCACCACAGCAATAGTATTCTCACTATACCCAAGCAAGAAAAATGCATGACGCTCATCCACCGATTTGTGGCTCTCGAAATCCTATGGGCGAGGCATCAACACGTCTGACAGACCAGAGACAAGCAACAAGCAATCACCAGTAGTTCAGCCAGGGGCCACCTCTCTGCTAGCTTTGAAAGAAGCGCGCTGTCCCATTCCGAAGTATTATGAATTCGAACCAAAGAAGAGGGCCGCTGCAGTATGGGAATAAGCATGCAGGATTCCAGAACACTTGCAAACTCACCAGTTTATTCAACTGGTTCAGACACCAGCTCACATCTGTATTCACATCTGTATAGCCGTCTTCTGATAAGGATAAGATGTTAAAGTCAAAGCCACGAAGCGCGTCCAGGAGTTCATCATCCACTTCGGAACGCTCCAGTAGTGTACATAAAAGACTGACGAAAACGTCCCGGAAACCAAGCAGAGCGGCTTTGGCAATCTCCCAGTTGTCGTCACTGTCCTGGGATGTCCAGCTAAGCGCCTCCTTCACGGATTGGCTGATCTCCTGACCGCTTCGTATCGCTTTGACATTCGATGTGAACAAGGCGAGCGCCATGTCTGACTGAAGACTTCGTAAACCTGACAACACAAAACCTCGGAGGTTGGCCGCCAAAGTGAAGCCTGGTTTTCTTATAAGCTTCCCAATGGAAAAACGCCCCGACCGACTCGGATCAGTCAAATAGTCGAGGAAAGAGGCATGGAAGAAGCGTAGGGGTGTCTTGGCAGCACCATCAGGTTCTGGAACGATCACAATGGAATGGAGTCTGCGCATGGCGGCATAAAAGGTGGTGCGAGTGATGTGCAACAGGTTACAGATGGCCTGTGCTGGCAAGGACTCCTCTAATGTTCCAAAAAATGACCTGCGGCGAAAGGTGGAAGCTACGAGAATTCGATGTGTGGTGGGCCACAGATCATCAGGGACGTCGGAGAGGACACGGGTGTACAGCAGGTCAAGATCTCGCAGGGGGTTTCGCGACCCAGTTATGTGTGAGTGCTCAAGAACTGCGAGAACCTCCTTGAGACAGCGTTCGGGGTCGTCCGATTCGGAGTTCTCAATGTACACAAGCGCCGTGCTGGCGAGTGCAAAAAGCCCAGACGCTTTGTCGATGATCTGTGCGATGGCGGCTTCCGATGGCCAGGAACCATTGGCGTCCTCTTCAACACAATCTCTGCATTTCTCGTGTATCTCCTTGAACCGCCCACGAATAAACTTTGCCGTGTCGCTTCTGGCCTCCGCCGTATCGATCGGGAGCTCCTCCCGCCAGCATTGTACAGGATAGTCAGCTCGGGAGAAGGCTCGCTTGAGATGCGATTCTGGTCTGCTGCAAATCATCCAGATGATTGGAAGGGACGTGTTGGTGAGGATGAGGTTGTTGATAAGTTCAATGATCTCCAGCTGCGCGTTTTTTCCATCGCACTCATCCAATCCGTCCAAGATTATGAGGTGCTTCCGCTCGTGGGACAGCGATGAGAGCGGCTCGACAATCAGCCGTTTGAACTGAACGTTGGGTGCCTTCTTCAGCAGGTCCGGATCTGCAGCCAACGTCCTGGCCACAAGGGGCTGGTAGCCAGGGAAGCGGACAGCGAGCTGGTACGCGAGAGTGACGAAGACTTCGAGATAGTTGTCACGTTCGTTGGGCCGCGAGAAGAAGTATGCTGCTCCTAATACACCCTTCTCGAGAGCGAACTCGGCGATGGTCTGTGCAACCGCTGACTTGCCGACGCCAGCGGGTCCGTGCAGCCAGAGAAAATCCCACATGCGACGGTCGTCGAAGAGCCAGTTTTGAATTTTGGTAGTGAGGGAGACACGCGTGCCAGGGTAACATGAAGGGGGAGGCCATCGAGCGGAGGAGTCAACATCGGCGCCTTGTGTCATTTCCCGAGAAAGGACCTCGAGTACTAAATGGGCGGTCGAGTGGATCAGATTTGAGGGCGGGCTCAGTAGACAAGGCTCATACCAGTCTTCCCTTGCGTTACGTTTTGGATAAGGTGAGCCCTTTGAGATTTGTCGATCGTAGTAGATTTGTCGATGAAAGTAGATTTCTTGATCATAAAATTCCTAGCCTTCCGGAAGAGGCCAGCACCGCTGTTAGAGTCTGTCGGAGTACTCGATAAGCGGATAATCCCTTTGAAGGGGTTATGATGTTCGCACTGGGTTCTGTGGCAAAAAGCTTGTTCCTAGTCATTGCCTTTGTGTGAGCCTTGCCGGTGGCGGCGGGTGGGGTCGTAACAGGGTTGCTAGCGAACTGGGGGAAACCAGCACCACCATTGGATTCTGTTGGATTCTCGATGAGTAACACATAGAATCTACAAAGAGCAGTGAGTATCCGCACCAAGTCCTGTCGCAGAATGACCATCCTTGGACTTCGCCTCGTTTTTCCGGGAAGATCCCCGTAGTGCACTGGCATATTTCCTGCCGTTGGAGCTCCCTATCTCGGGAGTCCTATGGTGCATGGCAGAAAGCATATGACGGAAAAAGGATCTCAATTGTGGTCTGAACTCTTCGGAGGATGGCGTGGCGCGCGCATCAGGTTTTGTGGCAGAAGTACCATCCTTGGCCGTCACCGAGCTGTCCTGGAAGCTCAGGAGTGGCATGGCAGAGGACGTACAAGGAGGAAGCGATAGTCGATGGTGTGTGATAAGCAACCGGCTGGGAGGTGGACGACGGAAGAGAAGAGAAGCGAGGCAGAGCAAGGCTGTATCGCACACCATGAGGCCTGTCAGAAGCATGTATCCTGTGACGCCTGGCGCTAAGTCTGACGGTCGCTCTCAAATAATTATACTATGATAGCCGTATCCAAACAGCCAATATTTTTTACTGTGGACTCGGACTGTTCAGCTGCAACAAGCTCCCCGCCCGTAGGCCCCTCAAACCAGGAAAATGAGACCCTTGTTTCCGTGGCACCCTGACCATTTCCAACGAATGCGTTCATGAAGTTCGGGGAGGTTGGGCACGAGAAGAATTAGTGACATGGTTCTGATTCTTATCTTGCCCAGCGTCAAACGTACTCCAGGGCAGACGTCCAGACTCTGAATGGACTAACATCGTGTGAATGAGCGCCTTTCCACTTGTCTGTTAGGTAAGCTCACCATTTATCTGTACTGTCCCTTTCCTTGCACCAAATGCATCCTTCTAGGAGCTTGCACTCCCGTCCACAATGGATCACCTTGCCCACCAACTTGCGCGTTCACCGAGTCCTGATGCGACGTTTCTGCGGCAGCTTCCGGCAGCTGGCTTCCTTGCGTTCTTTCGACACTCTGACTGGACAATGTCGATCGTCCTTAACATTGTTTGTCTGTCCTTCCACCAGAATCCGCTACAACCCATTTCCCCAATGCCCGCCCTCAAAGTCTTGTGCTGGCATTTATGCTAGCTCAGCTGTGGCGTATATACCTTTACCCGCCAAGGGGGGTATGATGGAGGGAAGTCTGAGGAACATGAGCTAACCAAGGTTGTGATTCCGCTTGAACAGTCAATGCGACCCCCGGAGTTCACTTACACCATCCACAACTGCCGGTTACTCCTCTCCCTTCTTCCTATCTATGTCGCTACCATCAACAACACCCAATGCCTTCCGCCTCATCAAACCCACGGACCGCGTGTCAATAGTAACAAGATTGTGTAGTAATCCGCACTTCCCCACGGTAACTCTCTACTGTACGTCTTCCACATGCTCGCGCTGTCGCATAGTGTTGACGTGTGTTTGCAACGAGGTGGACCTTGCGCCGGAGGAAGGATCGGGGCATCCGTGTCAGAGAGTAGGGACAGGTCTGGCGAGGAGATGGTCGCTGTTCCTTGGGCCGTACATTCCGGGTGATCAGTCTCCGCCCTGCTTCTTCCCAGAACCAGGTGCAAACTCCGAAGAGTGGTTTTACGCATAACACTTTTGACATCCTCTACTGTGATGAAGGAGGCAAACATATCCATGCCACCCAGTACTACCTCTATTCCCCCCCGTGCATTCACATCATACTAGAGACGTGCCTATTGTCCATTCCCATCGTAGCGACAAGGTCTTCATGAGACCAGATATCAACGTCGGGTTGTGCGCCAACTGGAGTAATGCCTTCGGCGCGTTGTTGTCTCACCTCAGGATCTGAAAATCTGTGGGGTCCCTGAATACGGTCGGTTTACATTGGCATTCGACCTAGCTCTTGTGAGCAAAAAGCAGAGGGAACGAGTGGAGCAGTGTACAGGAAGGTCGGGTGTGTCGTCATGATGAAGCGGTGTGGGTGAGGATAGTCCTTTAGCATGGAGTAGGGGTTGGCGAATACGGCCTCTGTGGGTTGCCTCCCTCCTTGTTTACATACCATGATGACCACTGACTGGTGCCAGCGTGTCGATAGTGTATGGCCACCCGACCCCGGGAGTCTGGCTGCAATACGAAAGAGTGGGTAGAAAATTGTCTCATTAAGCCACATCCTGTCTTGTTGCATTGAAGACCAACACTTGCTCGCCGGCTTCGTCATTCACGCCTTCGATCCCTCATTGGAAGCGCCACCACCATTGCCACCGGCAACATTACGTGTCATCTTGGATGAGGTATGGAGTCCCCAATAACTTGCGAGACGGAAATGTAAAAATGACGTTGGAACAGGGTCTTTAAGGGATGTGGGACTGTCGCTTGCCCTCTAGGATTTGCAGCGGAAAAGGCACGATGTCGAATTGAGAGAGGTCGCGGCTGAGAGAATGAGGCTGAGGGTGGGACAAAGGGTAGGGAGGCGACGGAAAGCAGGAAAGTATCTCGATAGGCCACAGGATTTATTCAAGGAATCTCGTCCATGCTCTCCTGACACTGAATACTCCTCAGTATGGCAACTACGCTCCAATGAATCGACGTTCTGTCCTACGCAACAACACTATGAGTACCGGTTACATGCTACTTGGAGTAACGCATCTGGCATGGTGTGTATCAACACGTAGGGAGGTCAAGGGTATGGACTCGTCAGTGATGCGTGCCATGCGTTGACGTTGGTGATATGGGATCCGGATATAGTTACAAAAGCACACCATCAGTGCCCGAGAATAAGAGCGAGGCAACAGAAAAAAATAGAGTAAGAAACAAAGGGTCATAATACCAATACAACCGTGCCAGGATTGAACAAATTCAATGGATCAATCGCTTTTTCAAGATCCTCATCAAGTTCATCGTTCCCTCAGCCAACTCATCCGCCAGGTGCCCCTTCTATCCAACGCCGACCCCATGCTCACTTGTACACGTTCCGTTCAGTGCAATACCCCGCCTCACCATCCTATCCACCGCCTTCCTCGCCTTCTCCAACCCCTGCTCATCTTTCATCAGGATTAAAGTATGGAGGTTTCCGTTGCAACGTGCCCGACGATTATTGCCGTCAACCCTGCCTCACCTAAACCCCTCTTCGTCTCATATACCAGCTCTGGTAGCCGGGAGACAGGAACACATACATCTGTAGGCTAGCCTTTCGCCCCAGGAAATAGGGCAAGACCTGAGGAGTATGCGTTTTTGCACTCGTTTCACGTGGCTTCTATCTCTTCGGCGTTGCGGGCGAGCCAGATGTTGGCTCCTCCGCGTTTTTCCACAATCTTCTTCACGATTGATGCGGTGACTTTGGGAGAGGCAGGCATAGGCCCTTGGAACTTGAAAAGGAGATGAAAATTTCGACCTATTTGTGCCCTTTTGCGGAGATGCTGTGTTTGTTGAAGGCGGATATAAATTATCATCCAAGAGTTCGATACACTCTTGCATCACTGGTACGAGCGAATGAGACCAGAACAAGAAGGCACAGCGTAGATAGAACGTACGGATACCAACACCTTGATTGAGAATCTCAACTAGCGCCTCTGTCGCCATTTCGATATCTCGGAAATTGGTCAGCGTGGAAGTTGTGGGCACAACAGGAGCGAGTCATACGCCATCAGCTGCCGGTATACACGAGTGTGGATATACCTATCACAAATGCAGGGATCATGGCTACTATGCGATACATTGTTGCGGCATGAACCAGCGCCACTTTTTGTCGCTCTCCCATGAAACGGGAAAGTGTCGGAGCGAAAGCCAAATCTGTTGCAGCTCCCTTTGGGAACAACACCGGATAATTCCCCAAAACAACTCAATTGCCACAGCAATGGTATTCTCGCCATACCCAGGCAAGAAAATGCATGACGCTTATCCACCCGTTTGTGGTTCTCAAAGTCCTACGGGTGAGGCACCAACACTCGACAAATTAGAGACAAGGAACAAACGATTACCAGCAGTTTTGCGTTGGGCCGCCTCTCCGCTAGCTTTGAAAGGAGTATGCTATCCCATCTCGAAATACTACGAGTTCGAACTAAAGAAGAGGGCCGCTGTAGTACGGGAATAAGCATGAAGGATTTCAGAACACTCGCAAACTCACAAGTTTATTTAACTGGCTCAGACACTAGCTCATGTTCACATATATACCTGACGAATTGTCTGTTGCAGATAGAACATTAAAGTCAAAGTCACGAAGCGCATCCTATAGTTCATTGCCCACTTCGGAATGCTCCAATGGTATACATAGGAGGCTGAAGAAAACGCCGCGGAAACGATATAATGCAGTTTTTGCATTCTGCCAGCTGTCGACATTGTCCTAGGATGGCCAGCTAAGCGCCTCTTTCACGGATTGGCCGATCCCCTGACTATCTGGTATCGCCTCATCATTCTCTAGGACCAAAGCAAGCGTCATGTCTGACTGAAGACTTCGTAAACCTGACAACACAAAATCTCGGAGGTTGGCAGCCACGGTCAGGTGTGATCTTTCTACCAGCTCTCCAATGGAAAAACGCCCCGACAGACTCGGATCGGTCAAATGATCGAAAAAAGCGGCATGGAAGGAACGTAGCGGTGTCTTGGAAGCATCATCGAGTCCTGGGACGATCACGATGGAATGGAGCCTGCATATGGTGGCATAAAAAGTCGTGCGGGTGATGCGCAGCAGGTTACAGATGTCTTGGGCTGGCAACTGTTGGCCTCAGTAGCGAAAGCTGAAGGCCACGAGAATTTGATGTGTGACGGGCCACAGGTTATCAGGGACATCCGAGAGAGTGCGAGTGTATAGTGGATCAAGATCCAGCATCGGGTTTCGCGATCGAGTTATATGCGAGTGCTTAAAAACTGCGAGAACATCGCTGAGACGCCCGTTGGGATCGGAGAATTTGGGATTCTCAATGCACATGAGGGAGGTGCTGGCGAACGCAAAAAGCCTAGAAACTTTGTCGATGATCAGATTAATGGCGTCTTCGGATGGCCAAGAACCATTGATGTCTTCGACATCGCCTCTATATTTATCGTGTATCTCCTTGAATCTTGCACGAATGAAAGTCTCTGTATCGTTTCTGGCCTCTTCCGTGTCAATCGGGAGCTCCTCCCGCCAGTATTGTACGATGTAGCCAGCTCGAGAGGAGGCTCGTTTGAGATGTGACTCGGGTCTGCTGCATATCATCCAAATGATTGGAAGGGAGGCGTTGGTGAGGATGAGGTTGTTGATGAGTTCGATGATCTCCAGCTGAGCTCGCTCCCCGGGGCATTCGTCCAACCCATCTAGGAGTATAAGGTGCTTCCGCTCGCGGGACAGCGATGAGAGCGGCTCGACAATCAACCTTTTGAACTGAACGCTTGGTGCTTTCTTCAGCAGGTCTGGACCTACAGCCAACGTCTTGGCTACTAGAGCTGATAGCCGGGAAAGCGGACAGCGAGCTGGTATGCAAGAGTGATGAAGACTTCGAAATGATTATGGCGTTTGTTGGGCCGCGAGAAGAAGTATATTGCTCCTAGTACGCCATTCTCGGCAGCAAACTCGGTGATGGTCTGTGTGACTGCGGACCTACCGACACCGGCAGGTCCGTGCAACCAGAGAAAATCCCACGTGCGGTCATCGTCACAAAGCCATTTTTGAATTTTGGTGGTGAGCGAGACGCGGGTACCGGGGTAACAAGAAGAGGGAGGTCACCGAGCGGAGGAGTCAACGTCGGCGCCTTGCGTCATCACCCGAGAAAGGACATCCAGAACTAAATGAGCAGCCGAATGTATCAGGTCTGCTAGCGACTTGAGTGGACAAGGCTCGTACCAGTCTTCCCTTGTGTCACATTGTATGTAGGTTGGGACAGGACCCCCGAATTATGGGGGGGAACCCTGATCTGAATTGGGCGATTTTTATCCTCACAGAAATTTTCAGATTTTATCCGGAAAAAAATTTCGGTCGCCTCCGATTCCCATTTTTATCCGGACCTATGGTGCAGCAGGCCTAAACACCACATGTTTGGACAAAAAAACTCGTCACGTAAAACTTTTCGTAACATAAATTTATTTGGTCAAAATGACATACTTGCAAATAAGAACATATCTACCAAGTGGTTTTCCGATTGGATGAAAATTGGAGGAGATATATTTCCTAACTTCCAGCAAATTCGCATCATGACGTCACTACGTCCAAATGTAGTAATAGCTACCAAATTTAGACATCTAAGGTGCATCAAATAATTGTGCCAGTTTCTCTGCATTTGCAGCAGAGCACAGTCGCCATAGCTTGGGTCGTCCCGTGGTAAGTGTAGACAATGTTGCTGGAGGAAGAGAGGGCGATTAATCACTCCGAATTCATCTGATCACTTATTTTCATATGTGCATATGCGGATATTAATACTGATAGCTTCTCCCAAGAAATCAGATTTTTGCCCTTGCCGAATTCGCGTCTGTCTGATTAGGTGGTGTTTAGGCCTGTTGCACCATAGCGCCAGGGTCCTGGGCGCTTGTTGGTCTGGGCGCCGGTCTCCCACATACTGGACCCACCCCCACTTGCACGATCGCCCCAGAACGAGAATTTTATCCGGTCCGGATCATTGGGGATCGGCAGAACCCCCGCTTTTATCCTCACACTCGGTCAGGGTTTCAGAATTCTGACCCAATTTTTATCCGGATTCACACCGTGGATTTCCAAAAATTTCCCTATTTCTATCCGCAACTTGCTCAGGGTCCCCCCCAATATCTCGGGGGTCCTGTTGGGACTTATCGATCATCGTGGATTGGTTGATCATGATACCCTTAGCATTCTGGAAGAAGCCAGTACTGTGGCTAGAGTCTGTCGGAGTACTCGGTGAGGGGAATGATCTTCCTGGAGTATTAGTGGCCGCACAATGTTCTATGGGGAAGGTCTCGCCCTCGATCTTTATAAGTACCTGTGTGGGCCTTATCAGGATCAGCAAGTGAATCGGTAACAGGGTTGCTGGCGTTCCGGAAGGAGATAACACTACTACTGGATTCTATCGGACTCTCGATCAGCACAAGGTGGTTTTTCCACAATGCGGCGGGCTTGCGCACCAGGTTCTGTTGCAGAATATCTGTCCTCCGACTTTGCCTCGCTGTTATGGAAAAATCGCGAGTTTGTATTGGTGGATTCTCCATCCTGGGACCCCCCTTTCCAAGGAGACTCTGTGTAAGTATCTCATGGAAAGGGAACTTGTCGGCGGTCTGAACTGTCCAGTGGGTATTGTGGCGTGCGTACCAGGTCTGGCGACAGGAGGACCATCCTTTGGCTTCGCCGATTTTTTCCAGAAGCTCAAGAGCGGCATGGAGGGGCGTGCAAGGAGCAAGCGATGGCTGATGGGTAGGGTGATGGACGATGGAAAGACAGGGATAAGGCACATCAGGCCTGGCTGTCTGTCAGAAACCGCCTGTCCTGTGACAAGTCCAACGGTGAGCCTCAACTGCGGACCTGAATCTCGGTTACGGAACAGACTTTCGTCTCACACCAATATACATCCTTTCTGAGCCCCATGCTACATGGCAAGGAAACAGCCCGCCGCTTCCTTTAATAACCAATTGCTAATGCTGACACTTCGATGACGACTTCCAATAACTGGCCAGCCGTGGTTGCGTGTATGTATCCTGTCATCGTGTGAACTAGTATTCGCTTTTTTTGCACGTTTCTCTCGATACGCTGACTATGAATGTTTGGTCCCCTTGAAAGTCATCGATATCTCCACCTGTGTCCTCTGCAACGCATTTCCCTAATTGCGTTTAGAGTTCTTGTGTTGGCATTTAGGATTCGTTTGGCGGGTGCAACAAACACGATGGCATTCACGGTGTATGTTGCTCCCTAAGAGGTGGCGAAGGGATGGCAAGGGGAGGTGTTGCTAAATCGTCGATTAGAAATGAGCGAGTCGGGAAATGTCATGGTTCCCGGTAGAAAGGTATTCCTTTTGGCCTCGGTGTGGGGTAACGGCATGATGCATTTTCGCATGGTGAGCTAGTTCTTGAGGCTTTATTTATGGTGTGGCGTCCGTGTACAACCAATGGCGAAATTACTCTAGCTATACGATCCCAGTCTTCCTGGCGTTTCAACTATGACTGTGTTAATGTCTGCCACCACGTTGTGTCCGCAGGATACTGACAACGCATATTTTTGGACCATGCATATAGCAGCTCATAGCAGGGACTATTTGGGGACACGATCACAACGAAAGGTGATCCGTCGGCTAAGAGATGAAACAAACTGTTGTTGCAAAATCGGGGGCTCCGGTATGGGATGGTTTTGAGACGATATAACCGATACTTTAAAATACTGCAGGTCAGCGTATACGTCCGATCGCAACGATCGCCTGAACAAAGGTTGAAACAGGTTTTGAGGTGGTTGTGTGGGAGTATAAACATAAATATTATGTCCGTGTGACACCAATGACGCTTAGCATATTTATTTCGGCTCCACCCCACATTAGTATCTCTCCGTACTGCTACTGATACCCCCCATCTTTGGTGCTGGTCCTGCCCCCTCTACTCCCATCCACAGACAGAGAGAGTAGGACAGCCAGAGACCCATACTCATGCCCGAGTTTTCGCGGACGATAGTTGCGATCTTCAAGAGAGCCGCTTCCGAACAGGTGCGTCTTCCAACCCTTTCGTGTTCTACGACGTGCTGGCAGAGCTGATGCTGGATGGACTGGTTATCGTGTAATGTGCTTTAGGGTGGTCTGTTGAGCGGGAAGAACCCATCCGTTTACAACCCTGATGATCCCATCCGGGTATGGATCATCCAAGTTGGTCAGTGCTACGCTGGTCCATAAAGTGAAATCTCATTGATCGTCGTTGATTGTGGTGTTGGATCTTAAACGTTGGCGCTGGTGTGTACTGGTACAGGCATTATTGTGTGCACCGCAAGTCTGCTCTCGCTGGCGTTGAGGAAGCTTCGTCAGCCTAAAGTTATCGCAGAGGTGCTAGGCGGTATCCTTCTTGGTAAGTTGAATTGATCTGTTGTCCAGGGCATGCAGAAATTGACGCCCATGTTCATCATTGCCACGCGTCAGGTCCAACGGCATTCGGTGCGTCTTCTCCACAGCCCTCGCAGGCTCTCTCTCACTTTTTTCCAATTCTCCTTCCGCAACCCATGCCCTTCCATACCCATCAACAACATTATCCACTCCAGGCCGTGTACCAGGCTTCACGGAACACATCTTTCCACCAGCCGCCAAAGCCGGACTCAACCTTGTAGCCAACATCGGCCTCTGCCTCTTCCTCTTCCTCGTCGGGCTCGAGATCGACGCGGGCGTCATCAAACGCAATGCTCGTCTCTCAGCCACGGTAGCCTTTGCAGGCATGGCTCTCCCCTTTGGGCTCGGCGCAGCGCTCTCGATTCCGTTATACAAACGATTCATCGACCAAAGCGTCGAGTTTACCCATTTCATGTTGTTCACGGGTGTCGCATATTCGATTACGGCTTTTCCCGTGTTGTGTAGGATTCTGACCGAGCTCAAGTTGTTGGATACAACTGTGGGAATTGTAGTGCTTTCGGCTGGGGTAGGAAATGATATCAGTGCGTGTTTCTTCGTGCTCTTCCTGTTCCCTGCTGTGTTGATGCATTGTAATGCTCAGTCGGATGGACGCTGCTTGCTCTCAGTGTTGCACTCGTCAACGCTGGTTCGGGCCTCATGGCCCTCTGGATCCTGCTCACATGTGTCGGATGGACTTTATTCCTTCTCTTCCCAGTGAAATTCGTGTTTAGATGGCTTGCAAAGAAGACTGGATCCAGTACGTCACCCTTCCTTATCAGCTTCTAATCCTCCACCCCCCCCCCCCCTTCGCCTCTCATATCTATTCTTACATTCACTCTGTTTCGGCACCTGAACCGATACTAACATACGACCTGATTGGCTCCCTTCCTGGTTTACGCAGTTGAAAGCGGTCCATCAGTCTTCTTCATGACAGTGACGATGATGGTGTTATTTGGGTCCGCCTTCTTCACTGACATTATTGGTGTACATGCTATTTTTGGTACGGACTTCTTCGACTGTCACATTGTTCGGGACCAATTTAACTTTGCCGATAGGTGCTTTCCTCGTGGGATTAATCGTGCCCAGAGAGGGCGGACTCGCAATTGCATTGACGGAGAAACTGGAAGATATGGTCACAATCATATTTTTACCGCTCGTGCGTCCTCTTCTCTGCCGACTCTGTGTTTCACTCCGTTGACAGGCCTTTCCTCTTACTCACAGTATTTCACCCTATCTGGACTATCCACGGATTTGGGGCTTTTGAACAATGGTGCGCGTCTGGGTGTACGCGCTCTGGTAACAGTTTATTGATGATCGCGTCACTTGTGTATCGTCAGGGATTACATGGGGATTTACTATCGCCATCATGACCCTTGCCTTTACAGGTAAATTTGGCGGGTGCACACTCGCAGCACACTATTTCGCAGGCTTTAACTGGCGCGAATCATCCACGATTGGGGCCCTTATGAGCTGCAAAGGGTATCTAGCATTTACTTCCTCACCTCTCCCCCGCAATACACTAAACTTTGACACTTGGACAGTCTTGTTGAACTAATCGTCCTCAATGTCGGCCTCTCCGCAGGCATCCTCTCTCCCCGCGTCTTCTCAATGTTCGTTCTCGAAGCACTCGTATTAACGTTTATGACCACCCCACTCGTGACAACCCTTTATCCACCGAAATTCCGCGTCCGTATCGCAAAAACCGGAGCGAACTTCAAGAATGTTGCAGATGATGAGAATGGAGGAACATCTAAAGCTCAGACGCCGAGGAAGAGGAAGCGGAGTCGGAGACACGAAAAGCAGAGTTCACAGTCGAAGGAACGCGTGAGCGGGAATGATAGGCGTATGAGTGGAGGGTATGAAGGGTGTGAAGAGGATGAGGATCAGAGGACGAGGTTTACTGTCGTTCTGGATCGAATTGAGCATTTACCGGGTGCGATGGCTATCGCACAGTTGGTGAATCCGTTGATTTCTGGGTTCGAAAGTGATGTGGACGAGGATGAACATGCTGAGGCTGATCATGATCATGACAGGGAGAAGGTCGTAAAATCGGAGAAGTTGCAGTTGGACTTGAACGAACCTACCTTGGGTCGAGATTCTCCTGCGCCCTCCATCACCACCACCTCTTCCTCCTCTTCTACTTCTTCTACGGCTACTTCACTCCTCACGCCAACGATCAATGCCCTCCGCCTAATCAAACTCACGGACCGTGTCTCGGCAGTGATGAAGTCACACGACATATCCACACTCCTCCATACCGATCCCTTGCTGTCCGTCTTCCGTATGTTTGCGCTACTACAGGGGATTGATGTGTATGGCGAGGTGGACGTCGTGCCTGAAGAGGAGATG
Source organism: Podaxis sp. C-F-92630 (assembly GCA_018524945.1). Lineage (NCBI taxonomy): Eukaryota > Fungi > Basidiomycota > Agaricomycetes > Agaricales > Agaricaceae > Podaxis > Podaxis sp. C-F-92630. The sequence goes on from JAEUWS010001242.1 coordinate 42,784, forward strand.
GCGGAACGGGTGTTGGAGGGTGGAGAAAGGTTCGGCGCAGAAATGGTGGTTGTGCCTTGGGTTGTTCATTCGGCAAGTGGTGTTGGGAGTGCTGGAGGGGCAGGAACGGATGGACGGCAGAGTCAAGTGCACAGTCAAGCCCAGACCCCTAAAGGGAATGTTGTGCATAATCCGTTCGATGCGTTATTCAGGTCGGGTGGTGCGGGGAAGGACGGAGCGAGTGCACCCACGTCGCCTGAGATCCACCCACAGTTTCATTCCCATCATCACTCCCATGGGCACGGATTGTGGACGCTTGCACCACACGCATCCCTCATCCACTCTCATTTTATCCGGAACGTATTCGCAAGGTCAGATGTGGATGTCGGGTTGTACATCGACCAGAGCGGCGTCGTTGGCGCGCCGTCTTTTGTAAATTCCGTTCCTGAATCTGATGTCCCGCTTTCTGCTGGTACGGACCCAATGAATGCCATGGGATTTGGCCTTGCAGGTGCTGGACGAGGTAGAGGAAGGGTGCATATGTTCTTGCCGTTCTTTGGTGGACCTGACGATCGACTCGCGTTGGAGTTTATTGTAGGGCTATGTAGAAGGAATGAAAGGTTAAGGGCAACGGTGGTGAGGTTTAGGAAGGTCGAGGCGAGTGTTGCTGGTGGTGGTGGAGGGACGATTCCTGGTGCTGAAGGTGGTGGAGATAAGGATAAAACACAGGGTGATAGGTATGAGGAGGTGAATATGACAACCGTCGCTTCCGTGAGTAGTCTTTCCTTCAATTTCCTCCTGGCAAGGACTGACGTACGAGGGACTGCTCCCAACAGAATATCGCTGGGTTCCCAGACACGGTGTATGGTCACGCTGGTACAGAGGTTCGACTACAATCCGAAACGGCGGACAATATCATCTGGGCGCGTTACACCAATCCCCGTCCCGTAGTAGGGAGGAATGATAGCTCCTCGTCGAGCTCATCCAAATCCCCGGTTCCTTCTCAACAGGAAGTCTTACCCACGCCTATCGTGCCGAGGGTGACATTCAAAGAGATAACTTCCGCAAAACCGCTCCACGTGGCCTTGGATGAAGCACATGCCCTTCAACAATCCAGCGCCAACGTCAAACGGAAACGCAAGGGCAGGGGGACGCCATCACCTGCTGCAGCTGCAGGTGTAGGTATTGTGGTCGTTACCGGCCGCTCTCGACGACTTGCAACAGAGAGTCATCGTGCAGAGTTGAAGGAGCTCATGCTTGAGGACAGTACGGCGGCGGGTGGAGTAAGTGGGCATGGAGAGGCGTCGGAGAAGGGGATGGTGAGAGAGGTGAGGAAGACGGTGGGTGAAGTCGGGAGTGCGTTCGTTGGAAGGGGTGTTGGCGTTGGCGTGTGGGTGTTGCAGGCCGCCTTGGACGGAGAGATGTAGTGCTGATGGTCCATGTAGTATTTTGTGTATGACTCAACGATTGAACGACCTGCAATTACTTTTCCTCTTCGAATCCCCTGTGAACGATCAAACAAGAGCCCCTTGAACGCGGCTAAGCGAATTTGGACTAGAAAACGTGCTGAAAGCCCACGTTGGAAACAGACATATACGAAATGCTTTACCGGTCAGTGCGAGGACCGTTTACACGAGCATCTTCGTGGGTGCATGCACTGGAGGATCATGATTTTTAGGGCAGCTAATTACAATGCAGGAGAAACCTAGTATGAAGAATTGGACAAGCAGGAAGCATCGTTCCAGTTACCACTGAGAATTTGATCTCCAAGCTCTATGGTTGTCCCTGCTATGCCATCGAGATGTGATAAAGAAGGATCTGGTAGTAGCAATAGTTGGCGGGTGTCCTGCATAATAATTAGAATTAGGACCTGCATTGCATCATAGTTTCCCGATCCTTCAGGCTACGGGACTGAGTTGCGCTGTCAGTCAGAAACTTCCTAGGAACTTGCAACGATGAGCAGAACCTTTTGATCTCGTAATACCCTCCTTTTGTAAATTCACTGAAAGTATGCTTGTAGGGACTGCAGTACTAGCTGGACCTCTTGATAAGCGAGAGCTTCCATTTTCCGGAAATGAATGAGAATCTCTCTATTTGATGGGAAATAGTGATGCCACGCATCCTCACAACAATCAGTCGTTTGAGATAGTCCGACTTCAGAGAACACCGTTTCCGTGACAAGGCCGTGTTTCAGCGGGAGTTGAATAACAACGATTAAATGTTCTACGCGGGCACTTGCCGCCAATCCGGTCAGTGGTTCAAAGATATGTAGCGAGCGGATAGAGGCAATGTCCAATACATCATATCACCAAGGGAATGTGAGTCCACTACCTATCAACTACCGTCTCAAGGCCTCAATCCTTGCACCAGCCATCACTCTCAGCGATGAAGTCAACGCTGCCGTCAGGCTGAGTCTGACCACCCTTGTTATCGGCGTCCTCAGCTCCGTGGCACTTCTTGAAAAGCGCGCAAGTGAGGAGAGGGCTCCCATCCTATTTGAGATTAAGCATAACCGTTTGACATTAAGTTCATAGATTAAATGACGTACCTTTCCGTTAACATCGTGGTAGGCTGTTAAAGTAATTACAGTTAATTCACGTCACATTTGCAACGACTCAGCAACTTACTATTGACGAAGCCGCATCCGTCAACGGAGTTACACATAGCCTTACAGTCAGCAACGGTCTCGACAAGACCGAAGGTCATATAGTCGTCGGCTTGAACTGCGGCAGTGATATTGTGGAAGGTTTGGTGATACCCATCGGAAGGAGGAGATGGGGGAGGGTTCGTCGGAGGCGGAGGAGGAAACTCGTGTGGGCAGTGAATAATGAATGGAATAAGATCCAAGATCTTGCAGATTAACTTGGAGCCTCGTTAGCCCTACAATCCAGGCTGTGAAGTAAGACCACTTACTCCACCCAAGCACGGCAGTTGAGGATGTTGCCCAGGGTGAGGACCATAGTACCAACCAGGCTTGTTGCCGGGCACCCAAGGCGGAATGGGTGCACCGTAATGGTTAGTCTGGGACAAATCAAAACCGCCGAAGAGGCCACCGAGGTTCACAGAAAGACTGATGTCTCTAGCCTCCACGGTGTTCGCAGCGGGTACTGCTCCGACCGAGACGACGGCAGCAGTCACAGTAGCTAAAAGAGCAGCGAGGCGCATAATGCTTGGACAGCTATTAAATGGGGAAGAAACGGTGCAAGGAACGAGAGGCTTGACGTGGTAGACGCACGACAATGAGGCGATTGCTCACATATTACTCGATTATATAGACTTCGTAACACCGATGGGAGAGCTGACTCGTGAAGCCCATTCTCTCAAGAACATCCGTTCCGAAGTGGTAGTACCTCTGCCGAGGTCGAAGAGACGATGCAGTCGGTGATATGATGTTGTTGACAGATGCCATGCGAAGTTATGACTGGTTGGCGTTACAGCTTCTTGTTAAAGTGCGGGATCGATCAACGCGATTATTCCTAATAAGGTGCTTACGATGCCTGGACCAGGCACGGATCACAAGTCAAAGAATTCAGTGAACTGTAAGGTGTGTGATGCATCAGTTCACGGGAGTTGAAGACGGCGAAGTCTTGTCAGAAAGGATAGTACCAGTGCGTGCTCTTTTGCTCATGAACGGTGAATGAATCCCTGGGGCGTCATGAGCCCTGAGCCAAGTGACCGCACCCAGGCGCACCCTAACGATGAACCCTCGGGTGATGGCATGTCAGGGAGCCTAAGGACCGCGTTTGGTTCTTGAACATGTGTAACAAGGGCCCAAAATATACTGGCATGTGGCGTCGAAGGACAGGTCGGGTGCAGAACAACTGCCTGCCAATCAATTAATCAAGTCGTGTTCTCCGTAGCGGTGTTGTGCCAATTCATGAATCGAAGATGAAGCATTCATGAAGCCATGAATTTGATGACCCTTACACAGATTTAGGCATCAGTATTACTCAACGCATTACCTACGCAACATTTATAGATTTGTTCAATAGTCTCGTCCAGAGGAATTTCCTCCTCACCCTCACCTTTCCGTCAGACTTTGCTGCTGCATTCATATCCAATAGTTGATGCAATTTGAGCTCCTGTCCAAATCCTGGCAAGACATCTTCTGTAAATATCTTGTGCTATGTGGCCTTGCTGAGAACCTTCGGACGTCCTGTGAAATACTCCCACCACCACCGCGTTCATCAGAACTAAAGAGGTATTTAGGCATAACAAGCAAATTGTATAGATTTCGATGGTCGCGGTTAGAGAGGCGGCGCACTAATAGCGACTGATAATTATGACACTGTCAATTTTATTGATATTCACTAGCGCGTCCGTTCATCGGTTATTCCCGGTCCATGAATCATTCGTTAGTACAGTCGCCTCTGCCTTGTCCCATACTTGTCATAACCCATACTCTGTCATAACCCATAGCAAATTCCTTCAACCAAGATGGTTCGCAGGGGTTTTCGACCCATAACCCATAGCAAATTCCTTCCACCAAGATGGTTCGCAGGGGTTTTCGACCCATAACCCATAGGTTTTTGGAGCCGAAAACCCATAGCGTCGGTGACCATATATAGCAGTTGCCTGCATTAGGAGTGTAACAATCTTAGTTACAAATGATTTTGTATGGTCAACGGTCGTATTATAGCAACTGAATAATTTTCTGAGAACCTCAGCTATGTGGCCCTTCACTTATTCAGACATTGGAAAGGGGCTTACATGCTGTCAAATGCCAAATCCAATCACAAAGAACCCTACTCCAGACCCAGTTGAAGCAGGGAAAATAGATATCCGACTCAGCAGAAGAGCATTGGCTTGATAATGAAGCCAACCCCATTGATGAAACCCACGTCATTGCCCTGACGAAGGAACAACTCGATTTGCAGCTTGACGAAGCACAAAATGCGGTGGTGAAGTAGCTAAGGGAGAGAACATATTGGTTTTATTCAGTCGGACACCTCACCTGAAGCAGGTAGCTACACTGAAGGACACCTATATTGGGATTACTTCGCTTGCAAAACTACTACCTAGCTTGGATTCGCCACAATGTGTCAAGTAGGATGCTTAGCTTTTATGATTATTTCAAGCGTAATTATTCAATTTTTAATTGATTTTTTTTCGCATATTCTCATAACCCATACCCTGTCAAAACCCATAGCCCAGCCCTGTCACGAAGGGGTATGGAATAAGGCAGAGGCGACTGTATTCATGAAGCCGCTTCATGAATGGCACAACGCTGTTCCTAGGGATGTGACAGACATCAAGATCACAATGTCTGTAATATTGGCCAAACGAAGAGTGAATAACTGAAAATCTGACCTTATCGAACCCAAAATTGCCAGAAAAATTACTCATGTCGGGGATTCTTGGCCTTTGATCCTGATGGTCGCCCTCAATCACTTGGTCTTGATGTCGAGACACGGACCCCAAAAATAGAGAGCGTATGGTTCGCTCTGGACCGTCGTATTCTGGCCACCTTGCAGAATGTCTGGAATTAGTTATATGCCCGTTGTGTGAAGAGCATTTGGCCCATAGTCCTCCAAGCCATCTGCTTGACTGTCCGAATCTGTTTCCGCGCGTGGCGAGCCAGGTCCATCGGAACATCGATTCTCTTTGAAGCGTCGCTTCCTAAGCGTGAAGAAAACCGTCTAAGACGTCGTTTCTGATCCTCTTGTTGCGCTTGCCCGGACGTATTCCAGCAGAACGGAGATTCCGGATCAAATATTTCTATACATCACATGACTCACGAGCGCGGCCGATTGTTTTTACCCGGTCGCCCAACAGGACCAAGGCATCATGCATCATGACCGGTAAGTGAGTGACTCCATTGCACCTTCCTGAGCTTAAAGTTCCCGATATCAAAGCAGAGATTTTTTGTCTGTTGTCTGTTCATACTGGTACTCCAGGATATTGATTGGGGGGACTTACTGGTCAGTGTGCTGCGTGGACGACCCTCGTCGGCCAGTTTGCAAATTCTGTCTGTTACCCATGAATGGCTTGAGGGAAAGGTGACTTGTGCTCTTGGCCTCCTGCAGAAGCATACACTCGCTATATCTTTTGAACTGGACCCATACTGGAATCATTGGGATGACAGGAGCAGCCTTCCAGTGGTTCACGGATGGGAAGCTCCGTTATTCCGTGTCTTCTGACCTGAATTTGACCTGTTCTCTCACAGGAAAATCAAACATCTCGCGATTTCCGCAGTTTTCGTAGCGTCCGATTATTCAATTGTTATCAGTAAAGCACTTGGAGCACGGGATCCCTCGTGCTTTTAATGGGACGCCCGCGCTTCACGCCGTAGAATCTATCGACCCCGTATGTTCGTCATCTCGCGGCATACTGGGAGATAATGCATCATATCGGAGGTCGCTCATTTCTTGGCGTCTACACACGTCATTTATCAAATCTAATCGCAAGTGGAGCTATGATCTGGTAAGTCAGGAAGCGCATTCAGCCGCCAATCAGGATGGCTGATTGATGAGGCGCCATTCGCCACATCGCACTACGCAAGGGCCACCTTGGACGAAATCCTCCGCTGGATGGACTCCGTACGCTTCGAATCACATTACCCTAATTGTCTGCTTTCCTCGTCAGAGCAGCGGGCCTTCACTATCCTTCTAAGCGTCTTCAAGCTTTTTCGTTCTACTATTTGTCGGCGAAGCGTGTGTAATAAAGTAAGCCGAAAGGCACTGCGAGAGTTGACCTTAGTCAAGCTACTCGCCCGTTGATACCAGCGCCATGCTCTAATGACGACGACGACATGATGACAGGCCTACCACTTTGATTCCCTTGCAACATTCTTGTACACGGATTCCCCTCTATCGATGGCGGTTCTCAGAAAAGGCAACCTTATATATGCAGACTTTTCTTGTTAAGAACATTGGTATGAGATATGTCCGCTTCTGTCCGATACGGGCGCCGCCCTGGAAGCTGCGGTAAGGCAAGAATTACAGAAACTCATGCTATGAGATGCCCGTTATTCGGATGAGTCCCTTGTTTGGACGAGCATTTGTATGTGACATCCGAATAACGGGCACTCTATAGTGAGTGAAAGAAGGTGCGAACACTTACGAGATCCAGATCTAAGAATGGTTGGATCCGTAAATGAACCTAGCTCACCACTAGACGCCGAGGCTGAAACGACGCCACTTAGGAACCTTCTGAGGGAAAGAGCTGGGAACACAATGACATTCGTGGCTCAGCGAGTCAGAAACCTCACTCAACCGGCGGATCTGGTTGCATACGTGCTTTGGTATTGACTGCGACACCAATCAGTCTCATGTCTGAGTGAATGCGCCGGGATTGTGGATAAGAAGCGCATCGAGATCAATGGGATTAATATCAAGCACTATAGCATTCCGCCGCGGGCGCTTTTCTCTGACAGTTCGGAGTGCAGAGCCGAGAGAAGTGACTCTCCTCAGATATCCATGCGTTGGTCTCTGATGCACAGCAAGACTTGCTATCGCATACTACGTCCTCCTGTTACTAACATTGAGCATGTCAAACATGGACCTAATTCCCCTTGGTAAATTATTAATCCCAAGACATGGTGCTTATTGTAATACTATAGAGCCGTACAGCCTGAAACAGCCACGTGGCAGAGCTGTCCGGAATTACACACCCTCTCCTGTCACCTTTACCGGTGGAATCTGGGGGGTTGATTCACATCCACTCTGGGCTCGAAGTCCGGGCATCATTAGAGGAAGGCGTGATGAGGTCACGCCAATACATTCGCGCTCAGCGCCCAACCAGTACCGGCAGCGTATTTATACAGAACTCATCGCGTCAAGTGCTTCGGCACCCTGCACCACTATCCCTACTGAACGATTACTATGACCTCCGGTACAGCACGACAAAACGGCGATGCACTACATGGTCCGGAGAAACAGCAAGCGACTACGTACAGCACAAGGCAATATGGCGTTTGGGAAGTGCTACTCATGGACGAGAGCCACTGGGAGCGGTACCAAAGGTTGATTTATGACGCCCCAAAATCTATCCCAGTACTCTATCGACTCGTTCAAGATATCTACTCTCTATCCCCTACACTATTCGTGTTATTCATGTTGTCTCAATTATGGATGAGTTGTCAAGAAGCTGTTAAAATGCACTTTTCCAGCCAGGTATTGAGAATGGTGAGTATGCTTGATCAGCTGTTCTCTATGAATGACTCAGAATTGATTCCCTTAGATTGAGCATTGCCTGAGGAGAGGCGCGCCAGACTGGCCAGGCGTGATGTACATTCTCTCTTTGCGACTCGCGACTACTGGCTTTGCCACGTTCCTGTCTTGGTATAGGTAAGGCTTGGAGTTTTTGGCTCGCGCCGAACTTAGAAGCCTTTACTAAATTAGCACCCAGCGATCAGATACTTGAAAAGCTTCAGCGGCGCATTACTTCTCACTTTCAAATACGCATAATGAACGGTATGTGGGCGTTTTCCCGTTGTCTCCTGTAGTTACTCACAAGTCTCGCAGCAAAACTCAAGCACGACTTGGCACGATCAGGAAGTACGTCGTTCTGCTGGGCATCGTGGCCCAAGGGACGGTTCGAAATACTCACTTATTCTTCCAGGTCCCACCGAGCAAATAAACATCTCCGCGGGTCAGGCATGGGACTCCTTTCGCGAGCTCCTTCATGTTGCTAGCTTATCCTTGAGCATACTTGGTCAGCTCACGCTGATAGTACATCTCTCCCGCCGTGATAGCGGAGGTCTACTGTTCGCAGTGTTATGTGTTCTTCAGCCCGCTTTATCTGCCCTCACCAGTAGGGATATCTGGAACAAAGGTGCGCGAATTTGGCTGCTCGGCTCCCTCCTGCACTGAGCATCGAGCCAGTATGTATCGTGAAGAAAAACAACAAGGATGACTTGCGCATGCAAGCATTAGCTGGCTTAACAGAACCGGAATATCGTCAAGATGTCATAAGCAACAACCTGCAACAATTCATCGTTACCGGTGAGTCCAGAGGTCTTTGTTCTGCCTCCATATTGATCTGGTACTGGAGAATATCAAAAAGCAAACGAGCGCCTCGGAGACCTAACCGAACAGCCAATTTGGGAACTTGGTCGTAGACATAATACTCCTTTCCTTCCAGTCCTACTGACTTTAGTTGGCGACTTACCAATGGTGTGGCCCATCAAACCACCTTCCATGGGTTCTGTTGACGATACTGTCTTCAGGTCTACTGTGCTGTCCTTGCCCTGTTGAGTCCGAAACAAACATCATTCGCATCTATTGTCATCCTTCAAGAATCCTCGTCGATGTTGGTGCAGTACGTGAACATCATCATGCATGGAACAGAGCAGTTCAGGAAGAGCTTGAAAACGATTCGCGAGTTGTATGAGTCAACAGCCGGAGACGCAGGCGAACAAAGCGATGACGAAGTATGCCAGGAGAAGCCCTCCCATTTAGTTGTTGCTGAAGACGCAACACTTCGGAAAGGACAAGGGATTGAATTTGAACTGAGGTAAATACAACTCTGCCGATCAGCCCTGATCCATTAATTCTCAACCGTGACGTAGGAACGTTTCATTCAGTTATCCCGGGAGTCAAACCAACAAAGAGGCATTAAGTAACATTGATCTAAAGATCCGTTCCGGCCAATTTGTGGTCCTCGTTGGTGCGAACGGGAGCGGAAAGTCAACTCTTGTCAAGCTCCTTTTATGCCTATACCATCCCACAGCCCCTACAACCACAGAGGATGGAAGTGAGCAGCGCCAGAGCACATCCGGGCAGATTTACATCGACTCCCTACCAGCCTTGTCGTATTCGGAGTCATCGTTGCGTCGTTCCATGGCCGCACTGAGCCAGGATAACCTGATCTATCCCGGCTTTTCCTTGGGAGAAAATATTGGCCTCGGATATACACCTCTTCTGTCTGACACAGAGGCGCTTCGTGTATCTGCGAGGAAGGCTGGTGCTGAAGAAGTGTTAGCTCGAATGAAACATGGTGCGGATACGGTGCTGGATCCAATACAAGACTACTACCAGTTCAACGTCCGGGATCAAGATGAAGATCATCCGCTGAAAAAGGCCCTGGAGGAACTGAGGCGACCGGTCGAACTTAGCGGTGGGGAGAAACAAAGAGTCGTTGCGTGCGTCTAATTTACTCTGCTCGGCTACCAATGAATTAATGCTGTTCCCCAAGGGCACGGACGTTCATGAGGTTCAACTCCGGAGATATTAGGTTCCTTGCAGTCGATGAACCGAGCTCGGCTCTCGACGCCGAAGGAGAAGAGCTCCTTCTGGATAACCTGCTAGAGGAAAGGGAGGGCAAAACCATCATCTTTGTTACTCATAGATTCGGCAAGCTCACAAAGCAAGCGGACCTGATTGTGTGAGTACTTCTTAGTTCCTCAATCCTTCTAGGTATGAGCCGACACCTGTCGATCAGATGTATGAAAGAGGGAAGGATAGTGGAATGCGGTTCACATCAAGAACTTATGAAGGTCAACGGGGAGTATAAGAAGTTGTATGATATCCAAGCAAGCCCGTTTAAAGACGATGAGACGCCGTCAGAGGTGTAATTTGTCTGATTGATGATGTTACAATAGTAGATTGCTATCTTTTGAGGTTCATAATTCCTGAATGTGGTTAGTCAAACACTACTCAAGGAACGCCGTGACGGGATATCAACCTGGGAGTGGATGGTGATTATATGGCAGAATTCGTGTTGTCTACGGCTTCTACCTCCGCTAGACACCTTAGCGCACACTTCGTGACGCGCGGGACTCAGCTCTACTATCTTGTGTTCGTCAACATGGCCAAGTTATCGTAGGACTCCCGACGGCAGCACCGCCAACCCCACATCGAGTCTCCTGACCTTGCACGGAGAGGGAACATTCGAACAACCATACGGAAGCCATACAGGAGCATACGCACTCGCCATGTGCGAGGTTCTGCGCATCTAACCCGCCCCGGAAGGGCAGAAGTTGCAAGTTGCAATTCAGTGACGGGCAGATGCGGGAAGCCACGTGAATGTAGTTTATCTTAAGCAAACTGTCATTTCTGCGTGTATATACTCACGTATGGTTGGATTCGCGCCTTTGCCCATACGACTTTGGGGTTTTATTCACTAAGCGTATGAAGGGACAGGGTAGGACAGAGTAGAAATGTATCCTTTGCACCTGTGACGGGTCGTCCATTGGAACATAGACTACCTTCGAAGCGGCTCTTCCTAAGCGTGAAGAAAACCGTCTAAGACGTCGTTTCTGATCCTCTTGTTGCGCTTGCCTGGATGTATTCCAGCAGAACGGAGATTCCGGATCAAATATTTATATACATCACATGACTCACGAGCGCGGCCGAGTGTTTTTACCCAGTCGCCCAACAGGACCGAGGCATCACGCATCATGACCGGCAAGTCGGTGACTTCACTGCACCTTCCTGAGCTTAAGGTTCCCGATATCAAAGCAGAGATTTTTTGTCTGTTGTCTGTTCATACTGGTACTCCAGGATATTGATTTGAGGGACTTACTGGTCAGTGTGCCGCGTGGATGACCCTCGTCGGCCGATTTGCAAATTCTGTCCGTTACCCATGTCCTACAGGAGCATACACTCGCTATATCTTTTTAAACTGGACCCATACTGGAATCACTGGGATGACAGGAGCAGCCTTCCAGTGGTTCACGGATGGAAAGCTTCGTTATTCCGTGTCTTCTGACCTAATTTTGACCTGTCCTCTCACACTGGAAGCTGCGGCAAGGCAGGAGATACAGAAACTTGACAGAAGCTCATAAATGAAGGAAGGCACGAAGACTTAGCAGATCCAGATCTAAAAATGGTTAGATCCGTAAATGAACCACTAGACGCCGAGGCTGAAATGACGCTACTTATCATAGAAACCTTCTGAAGACAACAGCTGGAAACACGACGATGTTCGTGGCCCACCGGGTCAGAAATTTCACTAAACAGGCGGATCTGGTCGTGTACGTGCCTTGGCATTAACTGCAACACCAATCAGTCTGGTGTCTGAGAAAATGCCCCAGGATTGTCGGGTTAATATCAAGCTCTAAGCAGGCGCTTTTTTTGACGTTTCAGAAGGTAGAGCCGAGAGAAGTGAGCCTCCTTAGAGATCCATACATTCGTCTATGATGCGCAGCAATTACTAATCACATGGCCTGGTGCTTATTGGCTGATACAGCCCTATGGCATCGGAGCTGTTCAGAATTATGTACCCTCTCCCATCACGTTTAACGATGGGATCGGGGGGGCTGATTCAAATCCGCCCTGGAATTGTGACTCGAAGCCTGGCATCACTAGACGAAGGTGTGGTGAGGTCATGCCAATACATTCGCGCTCAGCGCCCAATCAGTACCGGCAGCGTATTTATACAGAACTCATTGCGTCGAGGGTTTCCGTACCCTGCACCACTATCCCTACTGAACGATTACTATGACCTCCGGTACTGCGCAACTAAACGGCGACACACTACATGGTTCGGAGAAACGGCAAACGGCTGCATACAGCATGAAGCAATATGGCATTTGGGAAATGCTGCTCATGGATGAGAGCCACTGGGAGCGGTACCGAAGGTTGATTTATGACGCCCCAAAATCTATCCCAGTACTCTATCGACTCGTTCAAGATATCTACTCTCTATCCCCTACACTATTCGTGTTATTCATGTTGTCTCAATTATGGATGAGTTGTCAAGAAGCTGTTAAAATGCACTTTTCCAGCCAGGTATTGAGAATGGTGAGTATGCTTGATCAGCTGTTCTCTATGAATGACTCAGAATTGATTCCCTTAGATTGAGCATTGCCTGAGGAGAGGCTCGCCGGATTGGTCAGGCGTGATGTACATGCTCTTTTTGCGGCTCGCGACTACTGGCTTTGCCGCGTTCCTGTCTTGGTATAGGTGAAGCTTGGTTTTGTGGCTCACGCTGGGCTTAGAAGCCTTTACTGAATTATAACCCAGTGATCAGATACTTGAAAAGCTTCAACGGCGCATTACTTCTCACTTTCAGATACGCATAATGAACGGTATGCGGGTATTTTCTCGCTGTCTTCTGTAGTTACTCACAAGCACCGCAGCAAAACTCAAGCACGACTTGGCACGATCAGGAAGTACGTTCTTCTGCTGGGCATCCTGATCCGAGGAACGTGTCGAAAATGCTCACTTGTTCCAGGTCCCGCCGAGCAAATAAACCCCTCCGCAAGTGAGGCATGGAACTCTTTTTGCGAGCTCCTTCATGTTGCCAGCTTATCCCTGAGCATACTTGGTCAGCTCACGCTGATAGTGCATCTCTCTCGCCGTGATAGCGGAGGTCTACTGTTCGCAGTGTTATGTGTCATTCGGCCCACTATGTCTGCTCTCATCCGTAAGGATATCTGGAACGAAGGTGCGCAAAGTTGGCTGCTCGGCCCTTTCTTGCACTGAGCCTCTAGCTAGTATGTATCGTGAAGAAAAACAACAAGGACGACTTGCGAATGCAAGCATTAGCTGGTTTAACAGGGCCGAAATATCGTCAAGATGTCATAAGCAACAACCTGCAACAATTCATCGTTACCGGTGAGTCTAGAAGTCTTTAAATCCTGTCTCTATATTGACCTGGTACCGGAGAATATCAAAGAGCGAATGAGCGCCTTGGAGACCTAACCGAACCACCAGTTTGGGAACTTGGTCGCAGACACAATACTCCTTTCTTTCCAATCCTACTGACTTTAGTTGGCGACTTACCAATGGTGTGGCCCATCAAACCGCTTTCCACGGGTGGGTTCTGTTGACAATATTGTCTTCAGGTCTACTGTGCTATCCTCGCCTTGTTGAGTCCGAAACAAACATCATTCGCATCTATTGTCATCCTTCAAGAATCCTCGTCGATGTTGGTGCGGTACGTGAATAGCGTCATGCATGGAGCAGAGCGATTCAGGAAGAGCTTGAAAACAATCCGCGAGTTGTATGAGTCTACGACCGGAGACGCGGGCGGGCGAGGCAATGATGAAACGTACCAGGAGGAACCCTCCCAGTTAGTAGTTGCTGAAGACGCAACACTTCGGAAAGGACAAGGGATTGAATTTGAACTGAGGTAAATACAACTCTGCCGATCAGCCCTGATCCATTAATTCTCAACCGTGACGTAGGAACGTTTCATTCAGTTATCCCGGGAGTCAAACCAACAAAGAGGCATTAAGTAACATTGATCTAAAGATCCGTTCCGGCCAATTTGTGGTCCTCGTTGGTGCGAACGGGAGCGGAAAGTCAACTCTTGTCAAGCTCCTTTTATGCCTATACCATCCCACAGCCCCTACAACCACAGAGGATGGAAGTGAGCAGCGCCAGAGCACATCCGGGCAGATTTACATCGACTCCCTACCAGCCTTGTCGTATTCGGAGTCATCGTTGCGTCGTTCCATGGCCGCACTGAGCCAGGATAACCTGATCTATCCCGGCTTTTCCTTGGGAGAAAATATTGGCCTCGGATATACACCTCTTCTGTCTGACACAGAGGCGCTTCGTGTATCTGCGAGGAAGGCTGGTGCTGAAGAAGTGTTAGCTCGAATGAAACATGGTGCGGATACGGTGCTGGATCCAATACAAGACTACTACCAGTTCAACGTCCGGGATCAAGATGAAGATCATCCGCTGAAAAAGGCCCTAGAGGAGCTGAGGAGACCGGTCGAAGTGAGCGGTGGAGAGAAACAAAGAATCGTTGCGTGCGTCTAATTTATTCTGCTCGGCTACCAATGAATTAACGTTGCTCCCCAAGGGCACGGACGTTCATGAGGTTCAACTCCGGAGATATCAGGTTCCTTGCAGTCGATGAACCGAGCTCCGCTCTCGACGCCGAAGGAGAAGAGCTCCTTCTGGATAACCTGCTAGAGGAAAGGGAGGGCAAAACCATCATCTTTGTTACTCATAGATTCGGCAAGCTCACAAAGCAAGCGGACCTGATTGTGTGAGTACTTCTTAGTTCCTCAATCCTTCTAGGTATGAGCCGACACCTGTCGATCAGATGTATGAAAGAGGGAAGGATAGTGGAATGCGGTTCACATCAAGAACTTATGAAGGTCAACGGGGAGTATAAGAAGTTGTATGATATCCAAGCAAGCCCGTTTAAAGACGATGAGACGCCGCCAGTGATGTAATTTGTCTGATTGATGATATTACAATAATAGATTGTTATCTTTTGAAGTTCATGAGTCCTGAATGTGGTTAGTCAAACACTACTCAAGGAACGCCGTGACGAGGTATCAAGGAAGTGGATGGTGATTGTTCGCGTTCTGTCTTGAGGCGCATATGGCAGAATTCGTGTTGTCTACTGCTTCTATCTCCGCTAGACACCCTAGCGCACACTTCGTGATGCGCGAGACTCAGGTTCTCAGCCCTACTATCCTGTGCTCGTCAACATGGCCAAGTTTCCCGACGGCAGCACCGCCACCCCGCATCGAGTCTTCTGACCTGGCCAGAAAGGGGGAACGTTCGAACAGTCATATGGAAGCCATACGGATGCATACGCACTCGCCATATGGGAGGTTCTGCGCGTCTAACCCGCCCCGGGAGGGCAGAAGATCTTTTCTTACTGATCGGACAGTAGTTACAAGTTGCGGTTCAGTGATGGGCAAATATAGGAAGCCATGTGAATGTAACTTTTATTAAGCAAACTATCATTTCCGCGTGTAGGTACTCGCGCATGGTCGTGTTCGCGCCTTTGCCCATATGACTTTGGAGTTTAATTCATGACACGGGCTAAGCGTATGAAGGGACAGAGTAGAACAGAGTTGGAATGTATCCTTTGCTCATGGCTGTGGCCGGCGTTTGTATTTGCCCGACGGAATTCAGACGGAAATACAATTTATCACGCGAATGCCATTCCATGCAGTCCACGTGTGTTCAATTCATTGTTGGTTTCATTCGGTTGACCTGCTCACCGCTCAGACCGCAGTACTCAATATTCAGTCAACTTCTTAGTCTTAAGAACGAGAGGTCCATTCAAGATGCGATCAATTGAGTTGTATTCCTACTCGAACTATAGACCAACTTTGGGGCATGAGATAGACGCATACACGGGACAGATAGGAACTAGCAAACATGTGTAGAAGAACAGGACAGAGGGGGCAATAGGATGGGTGTGGATAGAGGAGGGGATAGGTATGATACAGGAAAGCACCACAAAGATGACCAGGAGTACTGCGGTCATCTACTCTCTAGTCCAGAACAAAGATAATAGAAGATAAAGGATATCATAACGACATAACAAAGAAAGGGATATCAAAATGCGCATGTAGCTCTTAATCCTGGAACTCAGTGAAGGGAATACCGTTGGCTTGGAGCACACCCTGTAGCGTCAGTGCTCGCTGCCTCCACTTCTCCCGCTCTGCAGCGAGACTTGCGACCTGAGCCTCCAATTCCTGTTGATGAAGAAGCTTGCGTTTCCGGCTCTTCCTCGCCGCCAGTGTGTTTTGCCGACGCTTCCACTCGATCTGCTCGAGTTCAGTAGCATTTGGCTTCAGAGGCTCTTCCAACTCATCCTCTTCGCCATCGAGCATCTGTTGACGAGCGCGCTTGCGAGCGAACACCGCAGGCAATTCCTTTCTCGATGTCGCTGACGGAGTCAAGTACCTCCTTGGCTGGGTGGGAGCTTCAAGCGGAACAAGGGAGTCGGCAGTGATGTTCTTACGGGTCCCTGTTGCTGTGGTGCGGCGACGAGTCGTTGTCGTTGCAGTAGTGGTACTGCCCGCTGGAGCCGAAGGTACAGAGGATTCTTGAGGGAGGGGGAAGGTCGAGTTGTTCATGGGCTGAGGAGAGAAGAGTGAAGTTGGGTCAAGGGCGGAAGTTCCAGGATTTGGGGACGTGGGTGGCATGGCCAAGAGGCCCGACGTATCGAGGGACGGAGGCTTGTCAGATGACTCGAATGTTCCATCGATGTACGGTGAGTCAGAGAACAAGGGTGAGTCATGGAACCCGGTGAGCATGCTGCCATCATTGTCGTCGGTGATGAGAGGAGTGGAAAGGAAATCGCTGAGAGGTGTCTCCCCGGGTGAGTCACCGAAGTTGTCTAGGGAGGGAGTCCAGGGCGATGTCAAGAAATCGTTCGGCTCAAACGGTGTCTCGGGTTGTCTGGTAGACCCTAGAGGCGAGGCAGGCGCATGAGTTGTGGGCAATGCACTGGTCGTCGATGAGGAAATACCTAGAGTCCCCATTAACATGGCTTCAAGCTGACTGAAGTCAGCAGCCACAGGCTGCATGAGATCTGCCGGAGAAACCGTTGCGCTCGACATATCACCGGACGAGGGAGCGGGGGTAGGCTCAGATTTTTGAGAGAGCATGTTAAGATAGTTGGCTTTAAGTGCGAAGAAGTCGGGAACTGCTGTTGAATGCGACGAAGGCTGTGTTACAGGCTCTGGGTGGCGTGTTGGGATGCTAGGCAGTGGGGGGAGTGTTGTTGGGATGCCATAATGGGCTGCTAAATCCGAGGTGGATGCAAAGACCTGGTTGGACGTCCGAGGACGGGTTGACGAGTTGTTTAAGACATGGTTAGAAGATGAGTGGTTGGGAACCGTAGGTTCGAAAGACGATTGCGCAGGAGAGCGAGCTTCCAAGGTTGACGAGGAGACAGACGAATTTAGAACTGAGCCTGCATTTTGGCGCGAGTTACTATATACGGCTGGCTTGGTTTGGGATGAAATTGCGACTTGGGAAGAAAGGGGAGAGGGTGTGATTGTGGAGGACACCGTAGATGGTAGCCCTGTAGTTCTGGAATTGGGCGATAATGTTAGCGCTGACTCGGGACGAGGGGTGTGTTTACATGAGGCGCTGCCCATTGCCGACGAGGAGGGAAAAGTAGATGGAGCGGTCCATTGAGGAGAGCTGCGGTTACCCTCTCGTATTTGGAAAGACGTAGTATTCCCCGCCGAAGCAAGAGAGCTCGACGAGGGGGCCAACATCGTGTCTGAATTGATCACAGATGACGAAGCCATTACAAAACGATAAGATTGGGCTTTCGTACTGCGCGTGCGCAACACAATGGACGTAGGCCACGAAACGTGAAGAAAGAGGTACAAATGACTCACAGATGCCTCTGCTGGATGGAACGCTCAGGACTCGGAACAGAAGCTGAGTCTGTCCAAGTCGGTGGGTGGTTGTTGGGGGATAAGAAACACTGGACAGCTTTGTGACTCGAGTCGCTATATAAGCTCCACCACAGCCTTTTTTAAACTCCGACCGCCGAAACCTCGCCCGGGCATTCTGTCAGGTACATCTCCCGCCCATTCCACCTGCTATGCAATCCTGTGCTTTCCACGTCGCTCCACGCGTAGATACACGACACATGTCCTTCAAATGTGCTGTACTGTGCCCATATACGTTGCTCTGTCTCCCAGTTTCGCGCACAGGCATCTGAAGCGTCGAATCAATGCTTTCCCAGACCGAGTCATATCTCGTCGCCATCAACCCGGAATCGGAAGCGCAATCAAATGACAATGATGACAAATGCGGCGCTCCGATCGCAGTTTCACACATGCTCCTCCCGCCCTGTTCCCATATCGGGCAGCATTGCGCGTTGTGCTGCACAGCATCCCGCCCCACGTTCCCACCCTGACAGGTCCCACTACATTCACCAGGTGTCCCGCCCCAACGCCGCCCTCCGCCGCTCCCATAATCGGTTTATACGTCTGTGATGTGGCGCCGCACGAAACCTGGGCCAAGGGTTCTGGGCACGGTTAGCAGTTTCCGAGACCGAACATAACCCGTGTTCGGTCCTCCTATTCCGTGGTTTCGCAGTCCATTCCCAAATGGGCTCAGTGGCCCGACATGCCGAGATGCTGTTCAGAGCGTGTGCGCCTTCGCAGCTTCTGCGGGCACACACGCACTTCCTGCGGCACAGTCCGTGAGTAAGCGCCTATGGAAGTTGCGAAGGATCATTGTCCTCTCCGCCAAGTACGCCCGCAGTTCACGGAGAGTGGAGAGGACAAAATCATTCCCATACTTCTTTGTTTCATCTATCGTATTCCGATATCACGATTGTGGGAGTAGTGTGGCCTTTGCGTAGAAACACCCCTGCGCCCGTAATGAAACTGGGCTATGCTGGCGCGTTTTCTCCTGTCAATCTCCCGGCGTAACCACTGACAATGATCCAAGTATACGAGTTTGGAGGCTCCACGTAGCGTCAATCACAGGTTGATCGAGTCAGTCGCGTCAGAGTTTGTAAGCTCCAGGTACGGCTGACGCATCCTTTTCTCTCGCTTGCGGAAAGCCGAGGGTAATGTGACTGTCAACCTGTGCATGAGTAGACGCTCTCGATGGGCGCTGAATATCCCAGTAATTGTCCCTGTCCAAGCCACGAATTTGGCCGTGCAGCATCTTGAATTGGTCTTCAATGTGAAGTGTGTGAACATAGAGGACGGAGATAACCGAGATATTATCCCCAGCCAGTTACGTCCAAACCGAGCAATGATAAAGATACGACCCAAGGTTGTGAGGATAATCCAGCTTTAAGCTTGAGATCAATTGCTTGACATCATTAACATCTCGAGCGCCATGCATCATCGCCGTGGACCAAACAACTCGGCGATTCTGCTGTTAAGTACAACGACGCGAGAGGCAAGATAGCGCCAGAGCGAGGATCGGGGAACAAATGTGAGGAAAATTCATCCCTTCTAACGAATTGCGCGTTTTATATACCAACGGAACCGTCGTCGGACTACTCAGCATAACTCATACGGATCAACTGACTCACGCCCATTCCTGACATACCCTCCGACGCTGTGACGCGAGCCCTGACGCCGAATCACTGCCACGTGACTCACACAACCGCAACACTACTAACGGTGGAAATCAGATTGCCCCTTTTGTAACAATCATTGTGCTTCCTTGCCGTGTTCTGTGTGTATCCAATAGCCTCACACGCACCGCTGCCAGTTCTACGCTTCCAGCGATTACAGACCAGGACAGCTAGCTGCCTGCTTCCTGACCCGAAATGTGCCATACCAGCTTACTGACCTCGTGAAAGCCTGTTCTCCATTTCCTAGTCCTATCACCTCCGCATGATGTAAAGTGAACTCTTACTCACCGCAAAAGGCTAACATACGCCATGAACTCCACATTGAGACTCCAAAATGCTCGTTGGAATCAATTATGAGCTTTTCAAGTTGCTGAAGGGGACCAAACTATTGGAACTTCATCACAAATGAACACGGACTTAGTTTTCAATTTCTCGTTATCTCATGTCATGCTATCCCCAGCTCGGCAGGCTCGAACCACTGATCTTGTAGGAGGTTAGGAAGCAAGCAGTTGTCCTTACGAGCCAGCACAAAATCCCTTCAACCTCCGGCTGGGACTGGGTCTCATCTTCCCAGGGCTCTCTGGGCTTTCGCGCACACTCATCTATGAGCCAAGTTGGAAGCCCAAAAACCATAAGCCGGGATACCTTACCAGGCAAAATCAATTCCACGGGAGACCATATAGTATGGTAGGACGCTGCTACCCATTTGTCAAGAAGCGTGGACGGAAAGTACATGTTCGGGATGCGTCCCCTCAATAGTCCTTTTGTACTATCAGACAGATGTCTCTACGTAGTTGAAGAACTTGCTAACCAGGTCGTGGCAGTTAGCGCATTGACTCAAAACCGGAACGCGAAATGTGGACCTCTAATCTACATCTCATCTCTCTCATCTGACCTTGGAGCGTTGGGCTAAAAGACCTTAGATGGAGACAGTATTCCTGCTTGGGAAGATTGTCCGCACTTTCGGTGTGGTTGTCGTCGCTGAGTAATTGAATGAAGGATCACCGGGGTTGTAATGATAACTTCAGGAATCTCGAGAGAAGATCTGACGTTGAGAAGTAGAGCGCTTTCCTTATCCTCAGACTTTTTAAAGACATCTATCGAAAGCGATCAGGGTACCAAAAGAACGACACCGCTCTCTCTAGGTGGACTATAGTGGAATAAAACCACGGTGTGACGAGGGATGATTATGTAGCGTCAGGTGTCACAGGACACTCGCAACGGGCCGACATCATGATGGCACTGGACACGACGCTGCTTCGTGTCTTTGTCTCTTGTATTTCTTTGTCCTTTGTGTTTTCATCTTCTTTTGCCTGCCACATTGCTCCCTCCTTTCCACTTTGTACATCCTTCAGCATGCCATTTTCGAGTTTCCGGGAAAGATCAGCAAAGTGCAAGGACGGTCCTGAGGTAGAACCTGGTATGGATCACACAGCATGAAAGTTTTATACCGCTGACTGCTACTTCTTCCATCGTACGTTTTCGCGATGCCACTACAGGATCATCCCAGCAAGGGGCTGTTGAGGCCGGACATTCCTTTAATACTCCACTACGACGGTCTTTTTGGAAAAGAAAGGTCAAGAAACCCCCTAAGGACAGAGATTCCGCCCCGGCGGACGCTCAACTTGCTCTGGAGAGCTCAGACGAACCATCGAACGTCCCCGCAGGGCCTGATGGTGGTGTTGGCAGCCCCCAAAATGCTAGTAACTCTGTTATCAACAGACCCACTATGATTAACAAGACTTTTATCGAAGGAAAGCCCGAGTCTTCCTTTGCAGCACCTGGTGGGGATAACATGTCACTCGCTCGAAAGCCTATTCCGCTCACATAAATCTTTGGTAGACTCCGGCAGTGGTCGTACCTTCTTTCAAAATGCCAGCAACTTCGTGGTCAACCAACCTACTTTCATTGACAAACTCCACATTACACAAAACGTGACGCAAGAGAAGACTGGTATGAGTGTTACCCACTGACCTTCCTTCCGAACCTGATCGATCCATTTGGTGACCATCTAGTCCTCGAAATCCTCTCTCAGGCGATGACCCAAGGTGCTGATGTCGACTCATCGGCGCGTTGGCCTCCCCCTACATGTTACCCTGGCACTCGCATGGCACTTACCACCAAAATTCAAACCTGGCTTTTCGATGATCGCCGCACCCGGGACTTTCTCTGGCTGCACGGCCCCGCCGGCGTTGGCAAGTCAGCAGTGGCACAGACCGTCGCCGAGTTCGCTGCCAAGAAGGGTGTACTGGGAGCAGCGTACTTCTTCTCACGGCCCAATCAACGAAACAACTACCTCGAGGTCTTCGTCACTCTCGCATACCAACTCGCTATTCGCTTCCCTGGTTATCAGCCCCTTGTAGCTAAAACACTGGCCGCAGACCCTGACGTGCTGAAAAAAGCGCCGAATGTCCAATTTGAAAGGCTGATCGTCGAACCGCTGTCGTCCTTGTCTAACGAGTCGAAGCGTCTCATTGTCCTGGACGGCCTGGACGAATGTGACGAGGAACGAGCTCAGCTGGAGATTGTGGAACTCATCAACAATCTCATCCTCACCAATACGCCCATTCCCATTGTTTGGATGATATGCAGCAGACCGGAACCACATCTCAAGCGTTTGTTTTCCCGAGCTGATCGTGTCATCCAATGTTGGCAAGAGGAACTCGCCATTGATACGAAAGAAGCTAAGAGCGATACAGCGGGATTCATTCGTGCGCGGTTCAAGGAGATACTCGAGAGGTACAGAGGTTATGTTGATGAAGACGCCCATGGCTCTTGGCCACCAGAAGGCGACATTGCAAAGATTGTCGAGAAGGCTTCTGGGCTCTTTGTGTTCGCCAGTACCATCCTCATGTACATTGAGGATCCCAAGGCTTCCAACCCCGACGGACGCCTCAAGGACGTCTTGTTAATTCTCAAGCATTCACAAGTAACTGGAACGCGAAACCCGATGCAAGACCTTGATCTGCTGTATAATCGTATCCTCGCTGATATCCCGGAGGAGCTTTGGCCCATTGTGCACCGAATTCTTGTTGCCTCCACATTCCGCTGCAGACGACACTCGCGCTGGACAGTGCAAGCAATCTGCAACTTCTTGAACGTCACTCGCCCCAACTTCTACGCCTCTATGCATAGGCTCCACTCCGTTGTGAATGTCCCGCAACCCTTTGATGCTGCTAAGATGTCCCTAAACTTCTTCCATGCAACTTTCCTTGATTATTTAACTGATCCCAATCGGTCGGGTCGTTTTTCCATTGGAAAGCTTGTGAACGCTTCTCAAGTAACTGTGGCCGCCGACCTCCGTGTTTTCGTGTTGTCGGGTTTGCGGCGTCTCGGGTCAAACATGGGGCTCTCCTTGACTAAGCGAATAAACGCAATGTCGGATCACGAGGGCATTCACCGGTCGCTGAAAGCGACGTTTAGCTGGTCGCCTGCCACGTTGAGCTGGGAGATCGCTGGGGATGTATTGCGTGGTTTTCGGGATGGTTTTTTCCGTCTTTTCTGCACACTAATGGAGCATTCCGAGGTGGACGATGACTTACTGGGGGCACTTCGCGGCTTTGACTTTAACGTCTTGGCTTGGACAGGTACCTACTTTTCAGACAAGGATATAGACTTGGAATGGTCTCTAAAACAGCTCAAAAAACTGGTGACTTCCTTGCCAATTGACCTGTAATCCTGTATACTCATGGTCATACTCTAGACGCCCTCTTCTCTTGCTCGGAACCATAGTACCTCGGAATGGGATGACAGACTCCTTTCGGCATTATCAAAGATGTGGGTTGGAGTAGAGCCAGTGGTAAGACTTACTCCTCGCCATTTGTTCAACTCTCATGTGTTGTAGAATTTCGACAACCCCAAGTCAACCGACAATGATCAGTCGTTCTTGCTCGGATATGGCGAAAATACAGTTGCCGTCCTAATCGATCACGGAGGCCATGTCCGCTACTACTCTCGAAAAGATTTGCAACAGGTCTGGCCCTCCGTGCAAAACTTCTCCACTTCGTAAGATGATGATGGTGTTTGGAAGTTGAAGTGGTTATAAACAATTTTCATCGCTGCATGGTGCCAAGACGCGGCTGCGATAGTCCTGAGTCCCCACATTTTGTAAATTGTAGTAGATACTGATGTCCTCGCTGCTTAATTCACCTCTCGTTCATTTTTGCGGACAAAAGCCCATGCATTTCAGTGATGGGAAACTGGACTGTTCCTGCCATTTCCCTTCGTCGAAGACGACTAGTGCTCCCTTTCCACCTTCTTTACCCTTCACACCGCACCACTGCTTATCCACCTCAACTCGTCATCCTGCTACCATCAGCATTAACAGTCCAACCACAGACGGTGTAAACCTAGCCGCCGTTCACGGCTCCCAGTTTTATTCAAGCACCAGCGAGGTCTTCTCGCTGGTGCTCCGCAAATACGAAGGACCGATTTCGTGAAGGCAGGTGCGTCAGATTGCAACTCCACCAATGTATCACGTACAACTGCTTGCCCCGTTGCAGGTGTAGGTTGGGTCGCTTAATGAAAAATTATGAGACGAGGAGGATGGACCAGCCTCAGAAAGCGCCAAAATCGAGCGTTGGTGGCGTCCATTGACAGTAGGGACTTGATTGCGCAAGAGAGGGACAGCCAAGGCCTTTTTCGTCAGTTGGATATCGCGCGGAAGGATCATCGAATCTTGTTGCGCGCAACTGGATGTCAATGCGGTCATCGTTGAGGCTCTCAGATTGAGCAGATGCCAAATATCTGACTCATCCGCCGTCCCACCCCGCCCACTCTTTTTCAAATAGCCTCTCTCGATTTGATGTCACGGTTCTCTGCTTGGAGTCGTTGAGAGCGAATGGCAATAATGGAACACACACTCACAACTAATCTTGACGGCCTATCTACATCTACACTTGCCCATTTCTGCTTTGCTCTCTCCACTTCGGTACCCTATTCTACTGAGAGCTGTTGGCTTGTGCTTTTCCAAGCTCATGTTGTGAATCGTCCAGAGCCCCTCTTTCATTTTGCTGTTGATGTCGTCCTTATCCTCCTTGAACTCGAGGCCAATTTGTGCAAACCTGGCTCAAGGTGATGGTGATGGTGTTGTAAAGCAGCTCTAATGCGAGTGCTCACCTCGACAAGTATCTCGAGAAGCAACGATGGAAGGATATATTGGGAATATTATCTCTCCGAGGCCGTGTTTCAATTGTCTTTGGTCTAAAAGACCACTACCAACCAAAGCTTTCTCAAGTACGAATGCAATTGATAACCCGTGATATGGAGATTCGGTAGTACTCACGCGGTCTTCAATCCAGAGCAGACTATGTGACATGAAACCAACAATTTAGTATGTTTGGGCCTAGTGTCTTGTACCATGTGCTGTTTTATTGATCCTCGCCCAGGACCCCACCCATCAGCTCACAGTTAGCGAGAAACGCGTTGAGGGGTGGGGGGGGGGCGCCTTGAAGTAGATATAGTAAGCTATGTACATGCACACAAGGTCCTGATCGCCGCGGTGTAGAGACCGACGATCGGTTGCTCGTGAAAACGGCAACCTCACGTCATTCTCTCACTAATCCTAATCGCGGAACGTACCTTATCGGAGCGCCCGTTGTCGAGCCGCCCATCGCCATGTTTGGGTCCCACTATTCGAGTTCTTAAATCTTATCGTCGCCGTGCCTATGCGTATTCATTTCTACATTTCTTCCGTTGTCGCCAGTCCCATGATTGCACGCTCGTCTATTGTCTTATGTGTAATGGTATTCAAGTAGCCTCATCTCGTGAATTTCGCCTGCGTTTCAGCCCATTCCTTCTCCGTCTCGCTCTCGCTATCTCCCTCTGTGTTAGATATTGTACATCATCTGTTTCCCCTTCAACTTTCCCTATTCTTGATGCCTTATTGTTTATTATGTTTTTCAGCCAATTTTATCTTAGTTACCTTCCGTTTTGCCTCATCTATGCTCTCCCACTTCGAGGTCCCCGTTCCGATTTGTAGTTTTACTCGTATATAAAGAGAAGCTTGTCATGTATTCTAGGCAGTGAATCGCACACCCGTATTTGACCTCCACCTCGCCGTCCAAAGTTCACCCACAAGCTCTGTTTGCCGACTTTTTATATTTTTTTTATTTTCGTTTTATTTTCTGTTTTTGGGCCCCTACTTCTTGTAGTTCGGTTACGAAGTCCAGTGGTCGTTGGATTCGACTGCGCTCGCTTTCTCTGAACCTCTAACGGAGGTTATATCTCTTCAGCGGTGTACCCGTACCCGGTGAAGACAAGTAAGATGATTGAAGTGCTGTGTTACAAATTTACAGGTTGGTTCCTTGGCTTTGCCCTTATCCCCCCTGGACCACGTTTTAGGGTCTCTTGAATATCACCCTCGGTTCATAACGCCATGCTGGCACATCAACATCATCGCTATCCAGGTCCTTCAAAATTCCTTGCGTCCAAATTCCAATCGGGGTCCCAACAAGCTGACTGGTCCACACCACCCAATTCTCACCCACATGCATACACACACATCTTTTCTTCAATAGAGCCGGAGAGTGGCGAAGAGAGGTCCTGTAGTATAATATAGCTCTTGGACGGCTCAGCATCTCGGGAGCTGGGAGGCGTAGGGCCAAGATAGAAGTAGCTGACCGCGAACACAAGGGTGTGACAACCGCCCACCGTCACATTCACAACAGCCTGAACACTCCGTCACACTCAACCCCCCACCAGAACATAAACCTCAAGACCAAACGGCGGACGTGTCGGACGACGCTGATACGTTCGCGCCTATCGCTTCAAGTGTGCGTCTAGCTGATATTCCTGCTTTCGGAACCTGGAAGCTAGCTCGGAGGGGCGAACGGGGACGAAAGCGTCCACCAAGTGTTGGGACGTTGAAGCAACTTGATTCCCTCCAGATCTACACGATGACCACTGCGAGTCAAGGCGATGCTATTGGGAGAAAGTGGGGTCGTGGAATTAAGGTGCGTTTGGCTAAGAGCTAGAGTTTGGTGGACAAGGTGCAAGATCCAAGACCGAGCGTTGAGCGCTGGACTGATGGCAAAAGGTAATATGGTAGTCGGAGGTTGCACTGGTGGGTACGGCAAGGATGCACGCAAGAACAGGGAGGACGAGGACAAGACTGATATGTGCCGAGGCCACGATGGTCATTGTGAGGAAACGGAGTACAAGGGGTCGCGTCTAGCTCGCGTTGTTGTCTTGGCTTGAGGTGTTAGGAGCCTATTTTGTGCAGGGAGGCTCACGCAACGCTGTCCGTCAAGGTGAAAGACCAACATCGTGTATCTTCCGCGTCATCTTGACTGGCTTAGAGAAGAACGGAAGGGGCTAGTAAGGTCAATTTGAAAACGTCCCCAGCGGACCGGGGGGGGGTTGTTGGGAAACAGTCGACTGACGCGGCTCCTGGAGGGGTACAGGATCCACAGGAATGACATTGGCAGTGGGTAGTAGAAAGGGGGACACCGGCCAGTTCTCTTGTAGGCTAGTTAGGGTCCCGGAAGTGCGCCTCCTGCTTTGGAATACTTGGAAGCAAGCCTCGCATTGCGTAGGGCCCGAGCCAGATCGCGTCCAATGGTATGACTGAAGAATATGAAGAGAAAAGGGAAAGTTGTTCGAGAAGGGGCGCAAAGGACGCCTGACCACGCTGCTACGTCATGCCATGAGCTCAGCAGTATACACCCGCGGGCCCATTGAGCAGGAAGGTATGCTTAAAACCCTGATGTGTCAAGCTAGAGTAGTGGTGCGGGGTGACGGAGGCGGTGTACATGGGAAGGAGCTCCAGACATGCTTGCATCGGTGTCGAATTAATTATGCACCATATACGGGCTACTTGAATCTCAGGCCTTCGCTGGTGATTCATCAGATTCGAAAGTAGGAAACAGAAAAGTGTCAAGGCTTACCACCATCACGCTGGGCTGGTAGAGACCGCAGCCTCTTCTACACCTCGCACAGTCATACACGAGCCGATGACCGGTTATCAGTTTCGTGTGCCGGGTTGAAGGTTATTCGATACGGCTGCCTCACGAGAGGAAGTCGTGTCCATTGGAGATGTAGAGGTGTCTGGGTAGGTCACCAGCCCCCAAGTAACTAGGGTTCGCTGTATCAACCTGTTTGGAGTCTGAACGGGCTAGCGTAGGATGAATACGTCGGTTCAATTGCCTTCGCCCGGTACGGAACTAAAAGGGTGGTGAGCGAATGGGTAGGACTGCAAGTAACTCAGGTATTATTATCAGTTCAGAGAATCAAAACCGACTCACGCACCAAAACCTTCCCGCAAATCTAGTGACATGAAAAACGCCCTGAAGTATACGTATCGCACTCCTTCGGTCCTTTGCTTTCAAATTTAGTGAGGGCCTCCGTAAGCTGGTGTTCAAGACGGGCGCTTGCCTATCCTGCAAGCACCCGGTTGCCTGCAGGCCTCAGGAGCTTCCTTCGTTGAGCTGTGAGTAGACAACAGGACTGCCGGCAGTAATTGACCGACCTTTATACAACTAATGCGAGAACGAATTTGGGGTGCGGTTCACTCAAGATGTAAGAGCCTGGCTATAAACGTCAGGTGTGCTTGAAAGGGCATCATCGAGCGGATTGGCACACAAACTGATAAAAGGCGTTGATAAACGGGTTAGGATCCGGAAAGGAAGTGTTAAGGGAGGAGAGAACATCTCCCAAAGCACCCATGACCAGTCTTGGAAAGTGCCGTCGTCCCCTCGCCCATCCTAAGGAAGCCGAAGTCGTCAAACCGCTCTATGCAGATGCAAAGCATCCATAAGGTGTGGTCCTGGAGGTAGTGGGAGTACTCGGCAGGCAACCAGCCGTTGCATGTGGTGAGTTCTCGTAAATGACCTAGACGGCTGGCGAGTCCCTGGGACCGGGAATTCGGAATGAAATGTCCCACACTCCTCCACCACAGTACTTCCATAGCTCTGTGGCTTCGGCATGAAATACGCCCATCTTCTCCTCTCGGTTCGGAACGTGTGTCTGCTGTTTGGTACTGACAGAAGATATCGACCTGGGCCTGCTTGATGTCCCGGTATAATATGTTCGTCCTTGATCCTCATGGAAATTTGAAACTGTAAGCGATTCAGCCAATGCGTAGTCCTTGAGGTCACTGCCTATACTTATACCGGTTTCCTACACTACAGCAGCCAACCGAAACCCTCAGCGCTCAGCACTCAGCCAGCACCCCCACGCCTCATGGTGGATCGTCCCGCATCACCCACACCAAGACTCTCAAGCCCACAGAGGCGAAATCCCTCTGTATGAGGTTCTTGGTTACAGCAGCCGTGCTTGCATATTTCACATTCAGGTAAGTAGGTTGACCATACCTGTGCTATAGTTTCATGAACTGAGCTCCGGAGTGGCATAGGCAAGATTACCCATATGGTGTGAATTCCGTTCAAACCCACTGCCTCCTTGGACGCGAACTTGTCTCAAAGGTCAAGTACCGGGGCCTGCTCCATGTCAACGAGGACATTTGTAGGCGAGGCAGTTGACAACCGATCGCTCATCATCGCCTCCTGACCCCTGGGTTCGCAATCCCTCGTCCTGCATGGCGCATTGGCCTGTAATCTTGGGGAGGGATGAGACCTCTTAGCTTCGATGACTAGGTCGCGCATCTTGTGCTAGGGCATGAAAATAGACTATGGTAGGGCTTCTGACTACTTCTTTCTTGTCATTGACGTCAATGAGTCCTCACAGATTTTAACACTCCCCCAGATATGGGGACGGCAGGGGAAATTCGAGCAATGGCACACATCCTGTCCGACGTCCTCTTCAGTTCCAATCCGACTCGCACTAGAAGGAAGTGGAACGTGCACAAATAGCCTGGTACTACCACCACCTGCTCACATACATGAGTACGGATTATGGATACACGTATTTAACGCGTCCATCGCAAACTTCCGCTTCATTCGAAGCGCTGCGACGAGGTCTGACATCGACGTTCGAGTGGATGTGTCTAGGCAGTCTCGTTGGGGCGAGTTTGATGAAGGTCATTGCTCTGTCTCGGAGGTCCGGGATGGGTGCGCGTATATTTGGCGTTCTCTGGCGGAACTGTTGGTCGGCTTATGTCGGAATTGAATATAATAGGAATGTAGAGAAAAAGCAGGAGGCAAGCGCGGGGACGTATAAGAAAGTGGAAGTGGGAGGCGGGGGGCGTTGTCAGGATTGGCGCAGGCGGTATGATTGCTGTGAGTCTCTCCTTCTCACGTCTTGCGGTGAATGCTGACTGTAATCGAGCGTTGGCGTGCAACCATTCAATTATCGGAAACTCACCTACAATCTAAAGCAGTGGACAACAATGTATTGAGCCTTGGGTTTGTCCTCTCCCCACTCACCATCCAACATCCACCTCGACTGGTTCTTAGGGTTAGGGTTGGCAGCTGGTGCATTGGCGACATACTGTAGAAGCCAGCTGGGAAGGTTCTGTGACTAGCCCGATGGTTCGCATAACGACTACCTCCACACAAGATTGGAGAATCGTACCATCATCCCTACCGGTACAACATCCACCTCGCCGCTAAGGTCCATACCCTACAATGGAGGGAACAAGAGGAATATGCATCGTGGATGACTGGTGTAAGGGTGCGATTCACTGCTGTCGACGCGCCGACAAACTCGAAAGAAGGGTGTAACGTGGAGAGAACCCGGTATCATACAACACGGTGGGATATGCACAAGACGTATAGCAGATATTGGATGTAGAGGAAGTGAGTGTATTGCACAACTTCGGTACTCCCGACGTAGTCCGTGAGTCCGACGGAGGGTTGATCGTGGATGATGGCACTAAGATAAGAGGCGGTAATGGAGCCTGTAGAGGAGGATGTAGATGGACTCTTGAGTTGAGGCCGGCGACGTCAGTGCAGGAGATCGGGGACAATAGGGTGTATGTGCTACACGTTTTTAGCGAGATTCCGGATGTAGAGTCAATTCAGTTTCTCACTGAAAACTCACTAAAAACAAAGATTGCATATACACTCTAGTGCCAACACGCAAGTGCTTCATCTGTGAGCATATCTATCTCTCATAGCTTGTTCTTGCTAATACCATCCACCAGTAAATTAGATATATCAATTGACCAACTCTCTGGATGGTACTTATACATGATACATATGTAACAACGTATGTACCTAATTGTCGAATATTCAAACTCAAATTGCATAATTCAAACCCCGCGGCATGATGCATGATGCTAAAAATGGTAAGCACAAGAATTCAGACCGGATTCCCCGTCCCGGACGACGGCAACCCTGATCAATCCACACCATGCCACCAATGAAGCCAAATTCTTGGCGCATCTCTTATATTCCGGCAGCGATTTCGACTTAGTTCGTCCCCAAGTCTCACTGCTTTCCTGTTTCCTATCGCAGCAACAAGACAGCGTAGGCACGCGCCCAATCGAGAAATATGACGTGTTGACAGTTGAGCTTGCCCCAAACAGAAGTCAGCAGATAGCACTACAGTAGCCCAGATCGTGAGGCCGTAAAATTAATCAATAGAAACAATAACGGCCTCATTTGATTTCAGACAATAATCTAGCTCTGTCATCAGAGGAATAACTTTGTAGTAGTAATTAAGCTAGATCTTCCTTTCGGGTGCCCGTCGTTGCTGAGGATGCTCGTCCGTGTCATGGACGCTGATAATTGGCCAAATGATGTTGAGCCCTTTGTACGAAGTGAACTTCGTTCCTGAAGAAATCGATGTACTATGTGAGCAGCGCCTGACTTATATAGGGCAATGCGTTACTACGGAGACTCAAACTGGTAAGCATGGTTGATTGACATCTGCCACTGTTTGTTAAAACGTAAAAATTCTGGTTCTGCTTGGCATCCAGTTTCAAGAAGAATGTAATTCCATTACGCCCCCACACAAAGGTGTATGTTCCCATTTGATTGCTTGCAGAGGGCTGCACTACTGGATAATTGAGCTATCGAGGGAACCGCTCGTAGCATCAACCCCGAGGAATATTATTGACACCAAACACAAGTCGGACCGCGTTTGGGACGAGAATGTGAACCGAAGAAAATATGAACAGGACCCGGACAAGCGAGTGAAGGACACCATCTCCTAGAGTTCCCACGCGATCAATCAGATCTCCGATACGATCATCGGGGTTGGACAGATTCTCTAAACACTTATGTCCGGATCGACCAACATGATCTCCCCGAACAAGTTTCAAACTCCGCGAACCCATTGCCCAACGTACACTTCTTCGTCCCTGCTAAGCGCACCTGATTTTGACCTCCACTTAGAGGTTCTTATGAACCATCTCATAAACCCATTCCGGCTGTAAGAGTGTTTCGCCTCACCCTTTCCGGTCATTCTGCTGCTCATCAGGGGCGATTTTCCCATCAATCCTTGAATTTCTCGACAAAGGAAGGGGAAAATGGTGCTGACGTCCGTGGTGTTCGACATCTTCTCTCTCAGTCGCCAAATCAGAGAATTAAAATTGATGAGCTCGCTTGGTCTTTCCGAGCTAACAGTAACATCTGAGATCACTCGTTTTTGCATTTTCAGCGCTTTCCTCAACTGTTATCTGGTCAAAAACGCCTTTTGCATGTTACGACGGTGTACATAGCCAAAAGTCAGAAAATAAACCAAGATGGTGCATATGCCCTGGTGATCATCGTGCCTATGTTTACGACACATCGTAAGGACCCATAAGCTCCTGTGAAAGCAACAGGAAGGCCATCGTTTTGCGAGGGCTCTGTTCCAATCAGGTAATTGCATCAACGACGAGTTTCATGACCAAGACAGGTTTCCGATTTGTCAGGATCCGGTCGGTCCCCTGCACTTAGTTGACTAACTGGATAATAGCAACTGAAGTACAATAGCGTGTTTCCTGGCAACATGGTGACCATTGACGACCGGGGAAGGGTGCCTTCACCAGCCCTCAAGTGAGTATGACTGATGAGCTTTGTTTCCTGATGGGTTATTTTGGCCCTAACAATCAGTTGCGGATTGAGGTGAAGGAGCTAGAAGAACAAAAAGAGGGGAATCTGTCCGATTTACCGCCTTCGCAAGCTAGCTGATTGCGATTAAATCGTGGGATATGGTCCGTATGTAGAACCTGTGACGTGGACAAAGTAGCCTAAGTATTCACTGTATAGTGGCCGGCGGCCGTCAACGCACGCCTATAATGTACTACAACGCACAGCCGTCGTGTATCTTCGACAACGATTCATCGTCGTGTCAGCACTGATGGTATCCTTCCATCTGGGACTAGACATCCTCTTAGGCCATAGCTGCCACATGTGTGAGGGAGCGGCATGAAGACTCACGATTATACAAGCAATATTATCCTCGTAACACATCACTCATTCATACTACCGAAGCATCCAAGGATTTGTTCTATAACTTATGCTCTAGATGAAATCGGTTCAGGCCATCTAGGACCCTTCTATTCTTCTTCGAGAAAATAAGGCAGACCGTAGGGGTAAAGGCAACCTGACAATGTTTTGCGGAGGAACGACAGGAAGCATGAAATACGTAGACCGACGCCTTGGCTCCACTCTCACAATTGACCGCGCCTGTCGATCACCCAGGACAGTGACAAAAGCACCAAGCCTGAAGACGGCTCATACTAGGATGCATACGCCACAGCCAGGTCCATCATAACAGAACACTATTATTTCGGATAGCTGCCGACGTTGGTCCTTGTAAGGCGATGGACTTGTCGTCTCAGTTCTGCCTTAGATACGAGTACATTCGCTAGACTGTGTGCATCCGGTGTTAAAGCGTATTTGCTTATCGTGGCGGTCACGGTCATACATCATGCATCATGCGTTATGCGTGCCCCATGCGCCGAACCGTTCGGTTTGATTTGGTTCTTACGACTCCGCCCTTCCTTGAAATACCCCCGAAATGTTGGCCCCTTTCACCTCTCTGGCAATAGCTGCGATAGATGTTGCCACTGCAGATGCCTTGTATACACATAGTCCAGTCTCTTCAAGAATATGGTTATAGGATGATGGGCACATATACTATATTCCAGTGCAGGACAGAAAACGTGTAGGGTATCATCGGAAAAAGGGCTTGGAGCTAACGCAAGAGAGCAAACGCCTGAAGAACGAGAACCTAAGTAATCTCGCCACGATAGGGTTTGGTTTTGGATCCACATGTGGTGTGTCCTTGGGCTCGGTGATTTCCGGGGGTGTCGATGGCGAGTCAACGACGGGCGGTGGACTTGTAGGCGTAGCAGGGACCACCGGTGGGGATGAAACCACCGATTGTACTGTATTGGGATTGGGCGAGACTGGCGATGAGGTCTGTGCAGCAGCTTCGATGAGTAGTGGGGAGGATTGCGGGGGTGAGGCTGTCTTGCGGCGGAATTGTGGAGGCGCAATGGAGGTGGACTGGTAGGGAGCTTGTGAAGGCAAGGGGTACGGTTTTGTCGTATCCATGAACATTTCAAGTCCTGAGACTTCCGCTTTTAGACGTGCTGTGTGTTGGCTATGTTCAGCCCAAAGTCTAGCAATGGCCTCGACCTCCTCTGCTGGGGGTTGTAGAGACTGAAGAGAATCGTACATGTCGCTGAGATGTTCTTTGAACTTGCGGTAGTAGTCTGCAAGCTCCTGGCACGCCTTGGCTATCCGAGAAAACACATCAAGGAGACTGTCCACAACTTTTGGGTTGTTTGATTTGAGAAGAAAGGCGCGTGCTTCGTCGTCGTCAGTAGATCCTGTGCACAGGAATCGTCAACATTAATGTTAGCGGAGCCAATTACTTCCTACCAGATCCTAGGTTCTGGCCTATGGATGCCATTTTCTCCGCTGTCTGCCGAAAATACTGTTCCCCAACAGTAAAGCCCGAGTCAATCTTGCGAAACCTGCGCAACATGGAGTCGAGTCGTATCGTAATGTACCCTAGATGCTCTTCTACCCGTGCTTTACTGGCACCCATGTCGCTTATGATGGCGGAGTAATTCCTGGCAGAGTCGTCGATGACTAGGAATGTCGCCTCTATTTCCCTGCATTGTTTGGTCATGACCTCCCTGAGTTTCTGAATTGCACTCAGGGCGTCTGACATGGAGCCTGTCTCCTGTAGCGCAGCAACGGCGAGATGGAAATCGTTCACCACGTTGAGTATGTATTGGAGCAATTCCTTGATCTCCACTAAGGGGACTTCATCGGGCGGTGTCTTGAAAAATCAGCTTAGAACATGTCTAGAAGTAGGCAGGTGGTCCACTTACCGTGAACGTGCTACAGACAAGAGGCTCATTGCCATCGACCATCGTCCAACGTCGTTCGTTGTGTGCGAATCAAGCAAGTCCAACAGTCTCTTGACTTCTTCCATCATTACCTACCCACGTCATGTGATCATCCCCCCGACACTGTGGTCCCAACCCAGGGATATCAACGGAACAATAACATTTCATGGCTATCAGATCTTATCCAGATCTGGCCAATAGGCAGTGGGTCCAGGTCCACAACATATATGTAAGTGGTATATATACTGTGGTAAATACTGATTGGATTGGATTATTTTCCTTCTTACAGCTAGCGAAAAAGGCTGTGTCGCCCGTCCCATAAACAGGTTTAGATAAAAATGCCCTCTTGACGCTGCTTACCATACAATTTGGATATTATGCTAAATTTACTGCAATTCGATATTAGTCTTCCCCATGCGAAACCTGCGCGAGAATGTTTGCCCTCCCTCTATCGAGCTGAAGATCAGACTCTTCAACAATATGGGACATACACCTACGTTACTTTAGCTGTTGGAAATGGGGAGACCTTTCGAGTCGAGCGGTGCCCTGGCTTTGTCTGGACAATGCCTTGAGCGCATGTCGTTTAGGCATTGAAGGTTACCTTCTGGAGTTGATGAGATTGCTTTGTCCTGAGATTGCGTGAGCTGGCGCTTGAGTAGTTCGAATTCCTGGTCTGGTATCCCCCTTACGTGACGCTGCGAAACAGCCATGAAACACCTCCAACCTGGCCCCAAACCAACGAAACAACCGAGTCAAGTCGCTTGTACATTTCCAAGCGTGGCTTCTTCTATCCGGCCCGTTCATTAACAACCAGAGACCGCGCATATGGCACAGAGCGGCCCTTGTTCTCATAGCTCCTTCCCCTCCAACCCCTTCCTGTCTTACCTCATTGAAGCTACAAAAAATTCCTTTTTTGTCGCGACAATAGTTCGTGGGCCGTGAGAGGTGTACTGTGGGCAAGTTCAACCTCCAGGTGAGGTCCTATAAAAGATCTCTAACTTGGACTTGGTTACGGATACCCAATCTTACTCTCGCCTGCCTCGTTATGAGCTCTCAACCACCCTCTCCTGCCACAGCCACTATCAGCACCGACCAGCCATCATGCTCGCAATCTCCTTCTCCTACACCTGATCCTCAAGGCCTGGGGGTCACCTCACCTCCGGCCGGATCCGTTCAGGTGGTAGCAGAGCTGGATTGTAGCAACATCGAGAATGGCATCCTCTGTATCTTTGGGATACTAAAACCGTGGATGGAGCGCTCCGTCACGTTCGTCAATCTCCTTGTACCTCCCTGACTCGCTGATATTGACGCCAGAGTTTTGCAGCGGGACACCTCTAGAGGACATCCAGGAGTACCTCTCTCAGATCCATTCCACGGCTCGTGAATTCGTCGAGACCTTGGGGTGGATCAGAGGTGCTGCTGACAGAGGTTTCGAAGCCAGCGGAGAAGGAATTCAAATCTTCAACTCATATAAAGGATTCAGCACTCCCGAAGAGATAGTCGGGTACACAGCAGAAATGAGGCAGGTCCTGAAAAAAGGTCTCGACGCAACACAAACTTCGCTTGAAAAACTGCATACCTTGCGCTCTAAGCTAGTCGATGTGAGTTGACCCTAGCGAACCCCAAACTTATGGACATCGCCTCATACTGACTTTCCCTAGCTTGCGCTCGACCCATCGCAGCAGGCCTTGAAGATTTGTGAAAACAAGAAGAAACAACTCCTGAAACGTGAAGAACGGTACGAGATGACCGCAATTGCCACCCGAAGTCTTGCAGGAACAATAACACAAGCCCAAAGTTCAAACCCCATCGAGCTCGCTGGCCTTTCTCTGGCTTCTCCAACCGCCGCGGTCGCGTCTTACAAGACAGAAAAATCAGTGGCCATGAAAATGGAAGGTGAATAACGCCCCCCTTGAAAGTTGACAGTCCGATACCTGACACACCTCAACACAGCAACGAACCAACAGCTACGCGAGTATGAGGTTTTGTCCGCAGATATTGCTGGTTTCAGAGACCAGCTCAAAGAAATTGTCGGACTTCTGCAGCCGTTAAAGACTTGGTGGTTCGAAGCTACTAGCATCCTTGAAGAACTAGAGGAGAAGCTCCTCAATAGCCGTACAGCTCAGCTGAAGGTGATCGATAATGGTGCAGAGATGGTTCATATTGAGACCTTTTGGCTTCGCTCACGGACCAGATTCCAGTCACTCATACCCTTGGTGCGTCCAGCAACGGTGCTCACATATATACTTGCTGACTTGGAGTCAACGACTCACCAGATTGAAAAACTTATGGGAGAAGCTCCAGCTTCAGAAACCCTGGGCTCTGATGTAAGCCGGCTCAAAGAACTTGCAGCAAAACAACGTCTGACCCAAGGACACGATTATCACAGGAGCTATCAAAATTCAGGAGTACACTCAAAGTTCTTGAAAACACACTATCGGTATTACATCGCGGCGAATCCGTCTACCGCTCAAACGTCAAAGACTTCGTAGCGAAACGCCTAGCTCTCCAAGAACTCCTCCAACGCCAACTGAAAGCCCTCGAAACAACCTTCTCTATGTGGTCCAACGGCGAATCCATCGGCCTACCCGTCCGAAACCAACCATGGAAGATGAAAAAGATGCTGGGAGATATAGACTATTGTTCCAGAGGGCTCATTCGGATCATCTCGGAACTCCGCACGATGCTCAACGTTCAAATCGGAAAGGATGGTAAACTGAAGATTCTACGCAAGACGGCACAAACACTGCATCTTTCTAAGGGTGACGGGAGACGGAAGGAAGGGTCTCTGGGTATGATGGATGCACTGGATAATTTCGAAGATGCTGTTTCGAAGATTAGCGACTTTGCGAGGGACCTTATTTTTGGTCTTCTACATTGCGCTCCGCATGGTCAAGGTGATTCTGACGTGGATCTGGATCCTTATAAAGCGAACCCGGCTTTGGTGTCGGAGACTGTGAACGACTTGGCGTTTGTGGCTTCTATGGTAGTTCTTCAATGCAACGGCGAGGTGAATCCAATAATTGATTGAAGAAGATTCTTTACATTTGTGCATAATCTACATAATCGTTAATATGAATCTTTTCATTTATAAGCTCGTTCAAATTTTGAGAATTAAGCGGGGAGATAGGATGTGTCTGAGTTCCACGCACGTCCCTAACTCGAAAT
The DNA here is from genome assembly GCA_018524945.1 of Podaxis sp. C-F-92630. NCBI lineage: Eukaryota > Fungi > Basidiomycota > Agaricomycetes > Agaricales > Agaricaceae > Podaxis > Podaxis sp. C-F-92630. The sequence continues at coordinate 80,837 of JAEUWS010001242.1, forward strand.
CTTCTCTGCACGATGCGCTATTTGAAGGAGGCCCGACCCGCCGAAGGCTCAGGACCTTGTCTTGTACGTTGCGCTTCACTCGTAGCCGCCACATTGCCGCGATCATCTTGAAGCTATCCAGTCGCTTTGGAATACGTTACAACGGGGGCCCAACAACCTTGCCCATGCCGTTCCCGATCACGCGCATATACACACCCCTTTTGCGGCTCTCTAACTGAGCCAGGGGTATGTGGATGCCCAAGCGAGGTGGGAATGATACATATCGTGCATGACTGGGTCAGCATTGCCCGAGACTGGGAGGAGTTGGAGCGAACAAAGCGGATGTGACAAGCCCGCACCTGTTACATGCGTGACAGCCTCTGACACCCCGCCACACAGTTCCCAAGTAACTGGAACGAAAACCTCAAGTATCAGCGCCGGACACGTCGGACATCATCCAACATGTTTGTATCCGCTACCCCAAGCTGGCCTTATACCGAGATTCCGGTTTTCGGAACACGGAAGGCGTAGCTTAGAGTGGCGGGACGACAAGACTCTGAAGGTCGACAACGTCTGCTGAATTTTGTCAAGACCATTGTCGGGACGTCGAAATAACCGGAGCGTTTTGCAATTTGCTTGGTGAGTCGAAAGTGGTGGTGTTGGGAGAAAGAGGAGTAGTTGAAATAGGGTGTCTTACGCCTGGGAGGATAAAGCGTAAGGTCCGAGCGCTGAGCTGACAGCAGCCAGTCGTACATTGGTCTAAGAATGCACCGATGGGTATGTAGGGGAATGCGTAAGGCCGAGGAGGGTGAGGATAAGACTGATATGTCCCGAGGCGAAAGTGGGCGTCACGAGCGGAGGGAGTAGGTGTTGATAAAGCTGTCTCCGGACCAAGGTGTGGGCAACCCATGTCCTCTTGCCCAGCTCGAAGATCCGAGTCGGAGCTTTTGATTTAGGAAAGAGCGAGTAGAGTCCGCTGGCGGTGGTGTGGTACTGACAAAGACGATATCTGGAGTGGATAGTTAGAGACTTTGTGGCGGGTTTATCCTGTTAAGCCGCTGCAGCCCCTAGGAGCCTAACCCGACGCTTTAGAATATCTGATAAGCGTGTCTTGCGTCTCATAGACCTGGTCCTGACATCTTCGACGGCGGGCGTTGAGAGATGTGCAAGGGAAAAGGGAAGGCTGCCTTGCGGATGAAGGACACGAATTTCGTAGAAACTGACACACTATGCAGCGAACCGCAACGGTAATCCCTACGGGTTCGCCAGGCGAAAAGAAATGCCCAGAACCTTGAGCAAGAGGCCCTAAGACAACAATGTGCCAGCATCAACGCGCATAGAGAAGAGTTCCGAACATGCACAGGTACTTGAGTTCTCCGCTGCTTGTAATTTATTATGGAGGCGAAACAAAGGAGGTGGCAAGGCTTACCATTATCATGTCTTAGGCTGATGCCTGAAAGCATCCTTATATCATACAACTCCCTCCTTCATAAACCCATGCACGACGGGACCGATTACCGACTCCGAAGGTCAGGTTGAAAAGGCTATTTGATACACTTGCCCGAGGACGGCGAGGCAGTCGTGTGGATTGGTGGTGGAAAATTAAGCTTCAAGCTGGGCCGTCAGCTCGCATATAGCCCTAAGATCCAGACATTATGTTGACTCACATCCAGCGTCAAACGGTGTGCAAACGGCTCCCGTGTGTGGGAAGCTCAGACGCGGGGCCGGGCAGAGAGAAGGTAATCGTAGTGAGTAAACCAATAAGTAGGTTAGGTGTTGCAGATCTGGAGGCACCAAACGGCTCACCTATCGCCGTCCATCTCATTCGCTGACCCAAGGACCGCTGCGCTCCCTCAATCCTTTGTCTTCAATCAAGTAAAGGGCCCGTGAGCAAGGGGCCCGCTAATTGGAGAGCGCCACGGTAGTACAGGATTGCAACTGGCGTTGGAGACGAGCACTTGCTTTTCCGTCAAATCCTCGGTGCTTACGGGCTGCAGCGGCCCTCTTATGCGAGAGACTGGGTAATATGAGGATCGCCGGCGGCAGACAGCAGAATCCAAAAAGCTGCAACGAACCTTAGTATGGCCATATGAGAAATTGAGCAAACTCGACGGCACTTTGTTCAACATGCATAGGCTTCTAATTAAAAATGCCAGGTATACTTGACGAGGCGACCGAGGACCGGCGGGATACGTTTGAGAACCAGGTGGAGAACCAGGAAGGAAATATCGACGCAGGTAGGAGTGTTCGCCTGAGGCCTCCTTGGCCTGTCGTTGCAGTAGTCATAATTCTCGTGCCTTCCTACGACGGAGGCCAAGGTCTCCGAGCTGCTTGATAATAGGCAGGCCCTCTGCGAGTTCCTGGACGATGTGCTCCTGGAGGCGGCTGTGGTATGTGATGCTGGGCAGAGGTATTGGATGTAGTTCCATCCCGTAATCCAGTACTACTGGCCTGGGAGCCCGGGATGGAAATGTCCCACAACCATCCTCTACCATCTACTTTCTTTGCTCCAAGCATTTTTAGTGTCCTCTACCCCTGCCCGCTTTTCCTCGCTCGAGGCATGTCACTACCAACTTCCGACGACAGCAGAAGCGGCCAACTTGGGCTTACTCGACGCCCCGGGACACCCCTGGGGGGTCTCATACTGTGAGTGGCTCACTCAACCCGTTCTTTTCGTTCACTTCGCACATCTCTGCTGGTTTTTGATAATCTAAACGAGTCAAAGGACCTCCGACCAGCCCTTAAACCGCGATCACACCGAATAGCCGTACCCTGCTGAGGCTAGAATAGCTGCGGATTCACAGAGGACAGTTCTCATGAACACAAGACCATCATCCACAGCGGTCACGGCCCGCACCTTTCAAGCCCAAGTATGTATACAAGCAATGCTTCCAGGACTCTTCCGCAAACTGAATTCCCTAAGTCAGCGGCCTCTCTGAACCCAAGGTAGACGAGGTCACCCATAGAACCCCGACGCCACCCCTACCGCACACATCCTTCAAGACCATTTCGCCACATAGCTGTCGGGCAATGGAGCCCGTCTTCTATCCTTGAAGTCGTTTGCTGCCGATTCATCCTAGCGTTTTCCTCTTACATGCGTCTTCAGCCTGGCCTACAATATCGGCAGCCGTCGCCTCCTGACGTATGATCTCGAATCCTACGGCTGAGCTCAAGAACGACTGTCAGGCAGCACCACCGTGGTGTCTGTGTCTCCAACTCCTGTAATTCAGAGACCCTGTGGCATGCCTCTCTTTATGAATTGGCCGCTCTAAGGCTTTGAAGTCAGGAAGGCGATTTGGACGACAACAGACATGTCAGTGGCTGCAGAGGCCTCAGCGTCTCCTTCCCTATTCTCGGGAAATCCTTGTCCTGGTCTGGTCTCTTGCTGCCTCGACGTACCGTCGGCGCCTGGGCTGTGTGGGGTCAGGAGAGACCATCGACTTCCAATATACCGTGTGCAGTGCGTCTATTTCTACATTACTAGCATGCCTCGCTGCTCACTGTGGAAACCAGGTAATATACACGTATTGGGACAGCTTGGCATTGATCCTTTGTGCACCTTTCCACCGCTAGTGTCAATATTAAGTCTAATTCATCCAGTGACTACGGATTACACCGCATCTCCAAGTTTCAATTCCCGTACTAGCGTTCTATGCCATATAGATTTTACCTATACCCTGTCTCTCTAGTCGAGAATTTGCAGGCAGTCGCCAAGTTTCCTAGTTTAAAAACTAGCTTGTCTTCGCTACCTGCGACCTGCTGGGAAGTGAGTCAAATGGAATAGTACTGTGCACCCACCCTTGTTAGTGCCCTACTATCTTAGTCACCACAGACGCATGGAAATACCATTATACAACCAAACATGACTTTTCATCATTCTCTTCTACGGTGACTTGTGATTAGTTCTCACAGAATAGACATCTGCCGAACGATCTGAGTAATTCTGTATGACGGGATGGCCCAACTTCATAATCGAGCCGAGAGCCTTCTCCAAGGGTAACAATAGCATGCCACGATAGGTTCGGTTGTGGTGGTATGTATCTCAGTGTGAAACCTTGATATATTTGTTACCGCTCAGTGGGTGGTAGGATCTCCGATGGCGTTGGTCGGTCGTGTCAGTAGAACCACCGAGTCGGTCTACCTCATTATTCTTCTTGTCATCTATTTCCGTTTCTTCCGCACCCGCCAGGTTGGATTCATCCCTTGGTGTCATGCATTTGTTCTTTTGGTGCACAATAGGAGAGACGCTGGATGTCACAGAAGCGGATGCTGTTCGTAGAAGCAGACTGCACATGGAGTTTAGGGATGGTGGCGGATATCCCCTGGAGATAAACTCATATGTATTGCTTTTCGGAAAGAAGAATGGTACATGGTTCAGGAACAATCTCACTTTGTAATGTTGAGCTACCGTTCAACTTGGCCGCATCATTCAGAACATGTGCGACAGATGGAGTAGAGTAACTAGCATGCCAATTCGGAAGGGATCATTCGCGCTAACACAAAGTACTGTAACGTTAATGCGGCACAGGAATAATAAAGGGTGATATATGAATGACTCCAGTCTTAAGGCTTCAAGCCTAATACCCTAATATCTAGTAAGCCATCGAGTCAATATACAGCAATAAATGTCCATAAAAACTTTCATAATTTCCTTTTTCTCATTCACAGTTTCAATGGGAGCCAACTGCTGTCGTCCAGACGACGAATCATGAGCACAGCTCGGGGAAGTAATTATAGCGAGATTAAATTTTCCTAAGCTGGGGAGCGGTAAGGCCAGATCTTCGCCTTAAACGTCTTCTGTTGTTGAAGGTACCACGAGGCGGGTTTCGGTGACTGATGTCTGGCTTGTGTTTACGGTCAAATGTGACACATTGTAGGTGCACATCGACGGCCGCCGGGTTCCCACTCACCATACTAAGCTATCTCTTTATCGGTTCGAAGAATGGTTCAAGCTGGTGCTTGGAGGTTGATCGGCTTTTGCTATTAACCCATGATACTGTGCTGTCACAACGAACCAGGGCACCGCCTCTGCAAAATCATCCGTTTAGCATTGTTACGGGGTTCCTGACTGTAACATATGCAATCTTAACCCAACGGCTTAATGGAACCTTCCGAAATGAGATTTTGTCACTTCTCGTATCTCCAACTCGCCTGGAGATGGTCGCTTTCGTCCGAGTCGGTCCTTGTATTTTGCTACCTCCTCTCCTAAGGTCTACTCAGCTTCACACCCGATCCTGGGCATCATCTGTCCCATCAAGAAGTAGAGCCCGTCAACCTTCCTGAGGGTCAGTGAAGTTATTTGCCTCGTTGCCGTTACCGATGTTGGCAGGGCACCGTATTCATTATTGGTTTTTTGTTATTTGTTCAATCGATGGATTTTAGGTTACTGGCAGACCCCACTAGTTTGGAAACGTCCTCCTAACCGTGGTAAGCTTGTTCAACTAGTGGGAAGGAAGCTCCTTTCCGCATTAGAGAAGGTGCCTGTTCCCTTAGTTGTGCCCTTACTACGTCCCATCAGCGCCCCCACAACCAATCATACTCAAATATTAGGTTCCACATCAGTCATGGTCTCATGCAAGAAGCTCGATCGTGGGACAACAGGACATAGCACAGAGACCTTGTCATAATACTAGAATGATAGAAAACGCTCACCCGAAGTGTAAACACCTAAATCGGGCACGCTCGACTGGGATGACAAAAGAGGTAAATCGAACAATTAAAATGTTGAACTCAGCGCATATTCCGATTGATCTGGGGATCGGCAGATCGGAGCCTGGAACAAAAACCTCAAGTCAGGCATGATAATGTCGGTTCGTGATCAGCCATTAATATCATACATTTCCAGCAGAGGCAGATCATGGAGCTGCTTAATGTACGCACGAATCTTCCACGAGGTGTTTGTTGAGGGTGGCCTTAGCAGTGGCTGGGGTCCCCGGTCTACGAAGACCCTAATGAAGGGATTGGTCGATGAAGATCCCATCTCACTCGGATCCTGGACGGATTCGCTTGCGGTTTGGGCGGTCCATTAGACAGTATTCGGTACTCGTTTTAGAATGTATTTGCCACCCCGTTTTCAGTGAGGTCTCAATGAAAATGAACTGAAACTGAATTGCTCCACACCCTAAATCTCGCTGAAAATGGCTGGCAAATACTCTCTATTCTCACCGCCCCACCTTCCGCTACTTCCTTAGTGCAAAGTTTTAACAACATGGTTGGCTCTTAGTTTCCCAACGCCTTGCCATTAAGGAATTGCGAGGAATTTCACTCCCCTTTTTCTTCGTGATGCGCTCATAATACTCTTCAAAGGTTGTAACCCATGCGAGCAGTGCTCAAAATCGTCTTGGCTGGCATTCAACAATAAAAACGGTTTTAGACATCGTTTTCTGAAGTACAGTTGAATGGCTGTAAAGGCTCGTAATTGCACTCCGTCACCCGTTGAAAAACCTCCTGGAGTAGCTCTAAGCTAGAGTGTAGTAAGCCGCATACATGCAGGTCGTATATTAATCGTCAAGGTGTCCAAATTCAGTGAAGGCCAGCGAAATGGTTTGGATTAGTCCGCTTCAAAACTTGAGCGACTGCGCATGCCAGCCAGACTCCTGAGCTCTGCCCTCCCAGTCTTCTCGACCATACTCTGAGCATATTCCTCAAATGTCCCCCTTTGCTCGTCACAACAACGCTGGTATGTCAATTGAAGCTATCCAGGTGCTACTCCCAATCCTTGCGCCAGAGTTCCGACCGGGGGCTTAATGAGTCTAATCCATCGAGCTAGTAATCTGTGCTCTTTCTGTATTCGGCCACACAAACGCGTATCCTGAACACCAGTCAAGGTTGGAGTGGCTAACCACGAACAGTGCAGAGACTCGGTCGCGGATGTGACAAACCACGCGTGTCACATCCGTGACAGCCACGGACACCCGCCACACCCATTAAACAAAGGCATGCTCCCGACTGACACAAAACCCCAAGACTCAGCGCCAGACACGGCAGGCAAGATGCACGCGCTAGCACCCATCACTCGAACAGGCGCTCTCGATTTTAGAGCTTGGAAGACGTGAATCGAGGGAGCAGGGATGAAGGGACTAGTCGACGACCCCCACTGAGTTTTGTCAAGGCCATCAACTTGGGCGAACATCGGAATGCCCTTGGGACCACATCATAACCACTGCGAGTCGCAGGTCATGACGTTGGAAGAAAGAGGGATAACAGGATAAGCGTTGTTTGGCTGGTTGGTTAGTGGAGTTTGATAAACGGGGCCTTGCGCGTCAGGCTGACAGATACTAGTCATGTGGTGTTCGAAGAAGACAATGGTAGGCGTAGCGGGTGTAAGTGCAAGGACAGGGAAGGCAGGAACCCGGCTGATATGCCTCGAAACAAGATTGGCGTCGTAGGGGGCACAGCGGGATGTGTCCTGATGGTGTTGCTATTTCTGTATCAAGGTGCAGGAGGTGCATCTCGCACGAGTCTTGTCTCGCGATGCTATCCTTCAGAGTTGGCACCTAGATAGCCGCCGATGAAATGGCCAAGGTAGTACACATCCAGTGTCAGTCGTCTCGGTTCCGTAGTAGCTGTAGCAGGCTACTTCGGATCTGAGAAGCGTGCCCACATACTTTGAAACGTCAGGTAGGCGTGCCGTTGTATGGGCTGAGGTATGCGTCGGAGGGAAGGAAAAATTGCTTGAGGTGGGAAAACCAGCGAAGAGGAACTCAGTGTAAACCGACACGTCATGCCGTGAACCTCAGCGATCACCTTCATAGATCCGTCAGGTGGGGAGTAATGCCAAGAAAAACTTGAGCAGGATATCCTGGAATACCAGCGTGCAAGGACTGCCACGCATGGAGAAGAACTCCAAACATGCTTTAACATAGACGTTGGGTTGTACAGGCTGCATGGATCTGCCGCCCTTGACAATTAAGTTCAAAAGCGCAACGTGGAGATGAGGCAGGCTCACCATTATGATGTGCGCAGGTAAGAAACCTAAACCCACCATTGAATCATGCAAGTGCATCTCCAACGAACCACAACGACACGACAACCGATTATCGATTGCGAGGGCCACACTGAAGGTAACTTGATGCACTTGTTCTATGAGAGCGAGACAGTTGTATCGACCGGAAAAAATGTATGATACCTGAGGATAATCGTCACCTCGCTTCCGGCACTAAAGACTGGGGGTGTGATATTGACTTACGTTGGAGGCTTGAGTTTATCACGGTAGGTGGATGCGGTGGGCCAACCGTTCTCGCACGCGGGAGGTCTAGACGAAACTTGGAAAGTGGGCTGCAGATCACAGTGAGTAAAGCTGCAAGCAATCGCTGTAGCTGGCTCGGAGAAATCAACTAACTCACCCATTGTGACCTTCCAGCTCTGGTGCCTCTAAAAAACAGCCAGAAGCGCACTTGTAGTGCTCCTTCAATCACCTGCCTTCGGCCTGGCAAGGGGTTCGTCGGCTAGACAGAGTGGAGGTATTACGCCATAACAGTTGGATTGGAACTGGGCGCCTGCAAATCCCTGGTTGCCTGCAGGCTGCAGAGTATTCCTGCCGGAAGGAAATTGGATGATAGAAGAACAACGTCAGTTGACCGCAGGATCCCCAGGAAAGGCGTCGTGAAGCAGCACGAGGGATAGGGCGAATTCGGGAATGGTGCATATAGTCAAGGGGCAAGGGATTCTAAATAAAAAATGTGAGGTGTGTTTGGAAAAAGAGTTGGAAATGAGGAAACGAAATCGTGGACACGCTGATAGATCGATGGAGACATGGGAGGAACGCGGAATGGAGCGGAATGCTGCCCAACGTCGCCTGGGAAAGTGGAGAAGTCGCTATGACCGAGCATTTTAAGGAAGCCGGAGTCATCCAGTCGTGAGCCCTTCTCAAGGTTACTATACGGCGGTCCTGGCAGGAGCGGTGGTACTGGGCAAACACTGTTGGCGTGGTGGCTCCCAGTAAATGGGATCCAGACGCAGGCGGGGGTCCTGCCGAGGGCCTGGGAGCTCGGGATTGTAACATCCCACACCCATACTCTACCACAACACATCCTTGGCTCTTGGTCGCTTCAACCCCATCCGCACTTGCTGCTTTCCTTCCTTTCGGAGGATGTACTCGGGCTCTACTCAACGTCCCGGTATTATATACTGACATTCTTAGGGCATCAAAGCTCTAAGTAGTCACTTGAAACGTTCTTTGGTCTCACCACCCCATTTCCTGTAGGCTTTCAACATTTTGAAAGGGGTCGAAGTACTGTTGTGCCCCCGCTTGCACTGCACAATGGATCACCCTGACGATACACATGCCCTTTGAAGCTGGAAGGGCCCCGACCTACCCAAGTCCTGCTGACTAGACTGTTGCTGGAAGCAAGTACGTTTACAACACTCACGTCCAGGTATGTATACCATACCTTTGTGATGCCTCCATAAGTTGGAAGTCAGTGACCTCTGACAGTGTACGGTGCTCCGGGGGGGGGAATAGATCAAAGATTCAGACCCCCCACACAACTTGGACGCCACTCCAACTGGCATACATCCTTTGAAGCCATTCACCTCAGAGCCATGAGGTGTTGGAGCAAGGTTTACGTCCACTAGGACACTCGTCCGCGACATATCCCGACATTCCTTCTGCGCTGCTTGCTTTAACCTAATCCATGAAGCTGACAATCAATTGCCAGGTGCCTTTTCCCCGACTCCTGGGTTCCCGTGTCCTTGACCTGTGCAGAGCTCTAGTCGACCTGAGGAAGGCCCAGTTCCCCCTGGCTAACTGAGCCCGAGCGTCATTTACACGGGGTGAGTTTCGCACTTTTTTGGGGGGACGTGTTGATGCTAAAGCCCAAAGTCAGAAAAGCAGCGGCGTTGTATAGATTCATGCTCAACAATTCGTTTGCCACATTTCGAACTGAACCTTTTGTATCAATGAGCGGGCAAGTATGCTGGCGAATAGTTCAACACCCCACTCACGGCTCTCAGACAGCCCTCGCCTTGGACCAGACTCTTGTCGCCGCGAGTCATTGTCTGGACGTCTACTGTGTGATGCTGGAAGGCCATCCTGAGCCTGGGCTACGATGCTAGCAGTATGTCCTGTTACATCGCCAGTAACTCGCTGTTTAATACAAAGCCTAGACGATATCGGCGCGTTGGAGTAGCTTGAAAGTCCGCCCCCTTCTCTGTATCAACCCCTTGTTTACGAGGCTGTCAAACGTGATACCGGCCCCAACCGTCCATGAACCCGTGGATTGCGCACTCTCAGGTTCTATCGACATATCTTTGTCCTACTTATATGGACTCTATATGCGTTTCGTTACTACTCAGAACAGCCAGGTATCGCCGAGTCACTAGGCTTAGCATGTAGATTGTCCTTGCTCTCGGGCTGGCCACTGTCCCTTTCTGAGACCGAGATGCCCCATCAGACGGTGGTTACAAAGTTCGTTGAATTGTGCCCTGCTAAAGTACATCAACTCCTCATCCTCCTGACTACTCTATCACACACGTATTGTAATACTATTCATGGCCCCCAGACTTAGCTTAAGAAATGAGCGCTCGACGAGGGTCTGAACTCTCTTAGGATGAGATAGGTTCTATGTAGTCGAGCAATTGCTCGTGTGTAACAGGGACTACCTCGGGCAGAATGCCAAAAGGCGTCCTCTTCATCTTAGTAAGGTCAACTCCTTTGTTACCATCTTGGGCAACGAGATCTTCCTGATGAGCATGGTCGAGTGTGTTAATAGAGCCAAAGTATTGGTGGAGCTCGTGTTTTTGTCACCCTATTTCAACTTCCCCCATACCCCTGCAGAATGCTGCCACGCTGTGTTTGTTCATCATTATGTTGCCCTTGTTCTCTCAGGGCATAACACATACTGGAAGAGAAGCAAGACAACCTGCATGTCATTCATGAAGTACATAAGCTGCATAGCGAATTCGTCGACGACATCAATTTTTAGTGGGAACACCAGTTCTTGTTAGGAACGAGCTATTGGGCAAAAGCAGTCTGACTTCTGTAGTACTGAGCTTCCATCTCATTTGGGTGCAGTAGTAGCATGTGCCACAAGGAGAGCCACACTACCATTCCTGGTCGAAAGGTGTCATCGCTACCGGCCGCCGCATAGGGTGCTATGTCAGTCATCTTGGGCTTCTGTCTTGAGATCCAATAAGTGTTTCAAACCAACATAGATGCTATAGGTGTTTATGAAGGAACAAAAGATGCCTCTGATCCGTCGAGTGTGGCATATAAATCCCAGCTTAAGGGTTCAACAGAAATCAATCACTATCATCCTGATGGCGGGCCAATTGTGCAAACAACTACTGTACCCACGGAAATTATAACAAGTCACGTCACGGTGACCTGTTGCGTAGTTAAACCCCAAAAATTACGTCATAAATGGGTCTTGTTGTTAATTAGGATCAATTTGTCACAAAACAAAATATTTGTAAAACCTGTTGTTAGCGTCACACTGTCACAGGTCGTTGTTATAATTTCCGCGGGTACAGTATCTTCTTTTTGTTTTTTACAATTTGTAACATGGTGCTCTGTCGCATTCCGCGGTGCTAGCTAATACACAGGTGCAATTTAGACGACCAAGGTTGTATATCACCAGTCGCAGCTCTGAGGCGGTTGAAATGATTGCATGACATTCATTTCAACCGATCCGATATCTGAGATCCGAACATCTGGTGGTGGGAACTTTACGTAGTTTATTTGTTCTCTGCGCTAACCGACTGAGCACTGATTCTCACATACCAAACGTACACTCACCCTCTTTCTCCTGCTTGTGGTATGGCAGACCCACCCCCTGTCGTATGCTTGTTCCTCAAGGTGAGAGGGTGCCTTCCTCAACTCAGTTAGAAATCTCCTCTGACTGGCACTATTCCAAGCTACCCCCCGAACAGCAAATATTCTTCAGCATCAAAGACATACCCAAGGTGTTCATGCAGAGCCTCAGCCTGCTGCAGCTTGCACTGGTTGCATATCAAGATGCTCACTCTTGCCCGCCACAAGTCACGCAGCTTCTGGGTAACCTACGACGAGCCGCTGCCGACCATTGCGAACAGATGTTTAATGTTGTTTACGATGCTGGAGGGTTCTCGGAATTGTTTCTCGGCTTTCTGGACTTGCTGGCGACTGCTCCTGTTGAAGAGAGTACGTTTGAGGTCATGCAAACTGTTTCCAAAAAGGCAACGTACATCGCAAAGGAAACCGAAGGTGCTCAGAAGAAAACGGCAAGCTTTGGTCAGGACATTGCAGCTGCGGTTAAGGAGATCAAATCTTTGCTCAATATTGGTGAGCCCTTACCTACCTTTGTTTCTTCAAAGAGTCAAACCACGAATCTCAGACGGCGACAGCCAAGCAAGCACTTTGTTCACCACAGAGAATTCCCAAGCCATCACTGACATGACCCGTGCGATTCATGAGTGTAATACTCTACTTCGGCAGAACGCCAAGTATTACGAAGAATTGGGACAGCACTTGGGGAACTCAGAGTCGGTGAAGTCTACCCCCCCAACGGCACAAGAGATTGAAATGGTCCGACAGCGGTGGACAGAGTTCTCAAAAACCATTGCGAACTTGACGGCGACGGGATTTGGGAGAATTCGTAGCCAGATACTCACCGGACCAGTCATTCACCGAGTAGAAGATGCGCCTGAGCCAGCGGCTGCAGTGTCACCCACGAAGGGGACACCACTAACTACCCAGGACTCACCATTGGGACAACGAGCGGTATTGAGCGGTATTGAGGCCTCAGCAGGTGGCACATCATCCGGCCCCACCCTGCCCTCTGTCACTGCGCAAGCAAATCGCAACAAAAGTAGACTTTCATTTTTGCGACGTCTGTTTTCTTGTACCTCAATAAGAAACTTTTTGAAATAGTTGTTTCATGTTCACGCTTAGGACGTCAATTCATATCTAGTGGAATTTGGGCCAGTGAATCGCAGGGTATGCACCAAGCTTGTTATGCCACACCAAGCAACATAGACCAAGAACTTCAACCCGCCACAACGCAATCTGAGACTGCACTTTGGATTTTAGGCAGTGTAAATAACTCTATGTCTTATTTGAGGAAGTAAACAATCCCTACAGCAGAGAAGGCGGGAAGCTATGACCGACTCTACCAACTGCACCGAAATATTCAACCTTCTGTCTTACATCTGCTTCCAATCATGGCACAAGATCAAATTGTTCGCTGGCGATGATCTGATTTCCTGTGTAAGATGAAGATTTCAGCCGGGATCATCCGTTGCACAGCGTGTGCACAAAAGAGACGTTATCCCCCCCCTTAGATCAACTTCCCGACTTCAATGTACTGCCAGGGGTAGAACACATGAGTGAATGGCCGATCAAACGATCAACGCCAACTTTCAACCTGAGACCCAGCAACTTGGTAAGCCAGCAACAAACAGCACGATGCGCAACGATGTGTAATCTGTTGCTACCACTACTTTTACTGAACGGTTTGAAACCTTGTACGAGACCGCGAGTACCCTGGATCTCGATCCACACTGACAGTATCATTCACGCAATTCCGGCGGCTTGCCGCAGTTTATGTTCTGACAAAAGTCAATACGTTTCCTATTCGACCGCCTGTAGATACCCTCATGATGAAATATTCAGAATGTCGAGGTAAACAATTCACATTTTTCATTTTCAAGGAGGTTTTAAGGACGACTGCGGCAGTAGCAAAGGCAAGGATCAATTCAAAGAGTCCACCGGCACCAAAAATATGGGCAAGCACAAATCAGTCATGTTCGCAAGCGTCGAGTCTCGGGGCAGCCAGGGAGTAACACCTGGTGTGAAGGGGTCACCAGTAAGATCCTGGTCGAGTCTTCGCGCTTAGGGTTTTCCGATTTGGAAGCCCGATATGGAAATGCTATTGTTTTCAACGTTCTCCCTCTCAAGGCGATGCATTGTTCCCGGTGTGGCGCTACAACGTAAGAACGATCTATGTAAGACCTACCATGGCTTATTTTACGGATATCTATATAAAAGAGCAGTTCTATGCATCCCCGCTCCTCAAGACTTTCATCGCAATGGAATCTAACCTTGCTTCCATCAGGTCAAATGCACAAGCCCAACCTCTGGATGGATCGCGGCTTCCGGACCGGGTCATACGGAGCCTCTTCGAGCATACCGCTTTCCTACGTGAGATTTTCGTCCTTCTTAAACCGGCACTATCGGAGGAAGAATTGTATGTGGTTCCATTTTTTGCCCTTATTAATATGCCCACCGCACACTCAGAGCTATGCCAGAAGCTCTGAAGCTCTCAAGGGAGCTTCGAGACCTAGCACGCAAGCTGGCCGAGGCCTTGGAACAAAGCCTGCAAGACAGCGAGGACTCTATAAAGGATGTCAGACGACTCACAATGGTTGATTCAACGACGCTGAAGGATAGTGAAGCCGTTGTTGCGTTTACCTCAGACGTCAGACAGAAGATCGACTCTATAAACAGGTGCCTGTGTGACAGAGGACTTGAAAGGCTCAACGGAATTCAGGACGATTTAATCAAGGTGATAGCGTGTCGGTTGTGGATCTGGATTTATGGCTGACTCCAAGTGCTATAGTTCCAGGTGACTTCGGCTGCTGAGTCCAAGAGAAACCTGATCGAAAAGGCCAAGGAGCAAAAGTCGGAGCGGAGAACTATACGTGACAAGAAGGTGGCAGTCGGTTCCCTTGAAAACCCGGCCTCCTCAAACGATGCACTCGGGGTTATTATCGCACGCCTTGCGCCTATCCTGAATGTTTTCGTTGATAGGGTTAGTGAAAACCTAGACGGGAAACTGGCCTGTAAGTCAATCATAGTCTCTCTTTGGCATCCGGAAGTGACCAAACCCTGCTGTAGTGGTGGAGCAAGAGCAGGAGCTATGCGCAACTGAGAGGCAGGTGGTCGGCGAGCTTCTTGCAGATGCTGATACAGCCCTTCTTCGTCTCGGAGACTGCGACGACTGGTGGATGACAGCAAGGAGGGAGATCTCAGGGACAAAATTCTGCCTCGATAAAATTCAACAGCAACCGGTACAGCCTCAGTCAGAGAGGGAGCTAAGCGATCGACTTTTGACGGTGGTCAATATCCTGACTCACTTCCAGTTGAATGTGGGTCGAACAATCTGCTCCAGGTGATCTATTTAGTGACTTATATCCGCCCAACTCCCAGGTCAAAGAAGTTTTGCAGGAAGCATCCATGGTTAACGAGGCAAGCTCACATTACTCAAATGGTCTTTCTGATATGCTTAGCATCGTATCTTATTTTAGCCTTCTCTGACAAACGAGCTTGAGACCTTTGAAAAGCATGCCAAAATCATCGTACCTACCCTCACGCAACTTATCTCAGCAAAAGATATCCTGCGTCCACCTCATCACGAGCGCCTCCCCGCCAACGTTCATGCACTTGCTCGGTCCCTTTTCAAGCAGTTGGAAAGGATCCAAGTCGTGTTCAATCAGTGGTTCTTCTACACTCAACATGATTCGACAGGGCCCTTCGCCTTCATTACCGAAATCTCGAGTATGCTGCGCAATGTCCCATCACTGAGCGAGACGGCCCAACTTATCTACGATCGCATGAGCCTTACATTAATGAGCCATATTAGTAGGGGAAGGAGCAAACAGGCGCAGAGTAAGCAAAAACAAGAGGATCAAGATGGGACATCTCAAGACCTGGGGAGGAGGCTGGCAACTCAAGTTGAAGTGTTGGAGGCTCTGGCTAGGTTGAAAGGGGCCATGAAGGCCGTGCGTGAATTCTCCACCGAGCTTGGCATAGCACTACTACACCACAACCGTTGCTCTGGATGTAATACCTCGAGAGCTATGTCTGATGATACGTCCGAACTCCTTCCAAGGGATCCTTTCGCTGTCGACCAAACGGTCGCGAAAAGGGTTTTGGGCGTCCTAAAGGTTGAGACGGCTAGGTTGAAGTCTTTTGCTTATGAAGACATGGATGGGAACAGTTCCGACTAGAGACTTGTTCTGTGTATATATGTGATTAATTTGAACATTGTGCTGCTCGCATCTCGGAAGATCCTCCTTAAGCGCAGGCCATAGAGCTTTTGCACAACTTGCGCGAAGCGGCCTCCAACAATGTAAAACGATCTTCGGGGTCGTGATATAGCTGTCTCCAAGCCGAGGTGTAGGCGACCCATGTCCTCTTTCCCAGCTCGAAGATCCGAGTCGGAGCTTTTGATTTAGGAAACGGCGAGTAGCGTACGCCGGCGGTGGTACGGTACTGACAAGGACGATATCTGGAGTGGATAGTTAGAGACTTTGTGGCGGGTTTATCCTGTTAAGCCACTGTAGTCCCTAGGAGTTTAACCCGACGTTTTAGAATATCCGATAAGCGGGTCTCGCGTTTCATAGACCTGATCCGGACAGCTTCCGACGGTGGGCGTTGAGAGATGTGCAAGAGGAAGGGGAAGGTCGCCTCGCGGAGGAAGGACAAGAATTTCGTAGAAACTGATATACCATGTAGCGAACCACAACGATAATCCTTATGGGTCCTCTAGGCGGAAGGGAATGCCCTGAACCTTGAGCAGGAGGCCCTAAGACGCCAGTGTGCCAGTATCAACTCACATAGAGAGAAGTTCCGAATGTGCATCGCCATGAACGTCGAACATGCACAGGTACTTGAGTTCTCCGCTGCTTGTAATTTATTATGGAGGCATGAAACAGAGGGGGTGGCAAGGCTCACCATTATCACATCTTAGGCTGATGCCTGAAAGCAACCTTATATCATACAACTCCCTCTTTCACAAACCCATGCACGACGGGACCGATTGCCGACTCCGAATGACGGGTCGAAAAGGCTATTTGATACACTTGTCTGAGGACGGCGGGGCGGTTGTGCCGATTGGTGGTGGAAAGTTAAGCTTTAAGGTGGGCCGTCAACTCACATATGGCCCTAAGATTCAGACAGTATGTTGACTCACATCCGACGTCAAACGGTGGGCCAACGGCTCCCGTGTGCGGGAAGCTCGGACGCGGGGGCCGGTCAGAGAGGAGGTAATCGTAGTGGGTAAACCTATAAGTAGGTTAGGCGTTGTAGGTCTGGAAGCACCAAACAACTCACCTATCGCCATCCTTCTCATTCGCTGACCCAAGGACCGCTGCGCTCCCTCAATCCTTTGTCTTCAATCAAGCAAAGGACCCGTAAGCAAGGGGCCCGCCAACTAAAGAGCGCCACGGTAGCACAGAATTGCAACTGGCGTTGGAGACGAGCACCTGCGACCCATGTCCTCTTGCCCGGCTCGAAGATCCGAGCCGGAGCTGTTGGTTTAGGAAAGGGCGAGTAGCGCCCGCTGGTGGTGGTGCGGCGTTGACAAGGACAATATCTAGAATGGATAGTTGGAGACTTTGTAGCGGGTTTGTCCTGTAAAGCCACTGCATCTCCTAGGAACTTAAACGATGCTTTGGAATATCCGATAAGCGGGTCGGTTTCATAGACCTGATCCAGAAAGCCTTTGATGGCAGGCGTTGAGGGATGTGCTAGAGGGAAGGGAAGGCCGCCTTGCGGAGGAAGGACAAGAATGTTGTAGAAACTGATACATCAACCACCGAACCGCAACGATAATCCCTATGATTTTGCCAAGCGGAAAGTAATGCCCAGGACCCTAAATAAGAGGACCTAGAACACCAATGTCCCAGTATCGACGCACGTATCGTCGCGTTCATCTTGAAGCTATCCAGTCACTTTGGAATACGCTTCAACGGGACCCCAACAACCCTGCCCATGCCGTTCCCAATCACGCGCATATACAAGCCCCCTTTGCTGTTCTCTAACCGAGCCAAGGGCATGTAGATGCGCAAGCGAGGTGGGGACGTTACACATCATACAATACCGTGCATGACTGAGCCAGCTTTGCCTGAGACTGGGAGGGGTTGGGACGAACAAAGCGGATGTGACAGGCCCGCACCTGTCACATCCGTGACAACCTCGAACACCCCCGCCACAGAGTTCCCAAGGGAATGGAACGAAAACCTCAAGTATCAACGCCAGACACATCAGACATCATCCAACATATTTGCGTTCGCTGCTCCTAGTTAGCCTTATACCGAGATTTCGGCTTTCGGAACTCGGAAGACGTAGCTTGGCGTTGGCGGAGCAAAAGGACTTGGATGGCCGACAACGTCTGTTGAGTCTCGACAAGACTTCTATCGGGACGCCAAAGCAGCTGGACGACCTTTAAATACGCACACAGATCGCTGTGACTCAATTATAGTATCATTGGGAGAAAGAGGGGTAGTGGGATAGGGGTGTATTTGGCCCGGCAGTGAGGGGTGGAGGATCAGGTCTAAGATCCGAGCGCTGGGTCGACCATAACTGGTCATATAGTGATCTGAGAATATGCTGCTATGTATGAAGGGGCATGCACAAGAACGGGGAGGGTGGGTATGAGACCGACATGCCCTGAGGTGAAGTGGACGTCGCAGAGGGAGTAGCAGGTATTGATATAGCTGTCTCCGAACCAAGGTGTAGGCGACCGATGTCCTCCTGCCCAGCTCGAAGATCCGAGTTGGAGCTTTTGATTTAGGAAAGGGCGAGCAGCGTTCGCCGGTGGTGGTGCAGCTGACAAGGACGATGTCTGGAATGGATGGTCAGAGACTTTGTGGCGGGTTTATCCTGTTAAGCCACTGCAGCTCCTAGGAGCATAACCCAACGCTTTGGAATATCCGATAGGTGGGTCTCGCGTTTCATAGGCCTGATACGGAAAGCCTTCGATGGTAGGTGTTGAGGGATATGCTGGGGGAAAAGGGAAGGCCGCCTTGCGGAGGAAGGACAAGAACCTCGTAGAAGCTGGCAAACATGCAGCGAGCCGCAACGATAATCCCTATGCGTTCGCCAAGCGGAAAGAAATGCCCAGAACCTTGAGTAAGAGGCCCTAAGACACCAATGTGCCAGTATCAACGCGCATAGAGAAGAGTTCCGAACATGCACAGATACTTGAGTCCTTCACTGCTTGTGAATCACTATGGAGGTGTGAAACAGGGGTAGCAAGGCTCACCATTATCACGTCTTAGGCTGATACCTAAAAGCATCCTTATATCATACAACTCCCTCCTTCACAAACCCACGCACGACGCGACCGATTGCCGACTCCGAAGGTCAGGTCGAAAAGGCTATTTGATACACTTGTCTGACGACGGCGGGACAGTTGTACCGATTGGCGGTGGAACATTAAGCTTTAAGGTTGGCCCGTCAGCTCGCATATGGCCCCAAGATTCAGAGATTATGTTGACTCACAGCCGCCGTTCGAGCGGGCCATCAAACAAACGGTGAGCCGACGGCTCCCTCGCGCGGGAAGCTCAGACGTGGGGCGGTCAGAGAGGGGGTAATCGTAGTGGGTAAACCTATAAGTAGATTAAGGCGTCGCAAACTCGGAGGCACCAAACGACTCACCCATCGCCATCCTTCCCATTCGCTCACCCAGGGGCTGCTATCCCTCTCAGTCCTTGCCTTCAGGGCCCGTAAGCATGGAGACCGCTAACCAGAGAGCGCCAGGATAGTACGGAATCGCAACCGGTATTGGGGATGAGCGCCCGTTATTCCGTCAAGTTTTCTGTGCCTGCAGGCTGCAGCGACCCTCTTGTGAGAGACATTGGGTAGTCAGCAGCAGACGGCAGAATCTAAAAAAATCGCAACGAACCTTAGTATGACCATATGAGAGATTGAGCAAGTTCGACAGTGGTTCAAGATGCATAAGCTTCTGATTAAAAGTGCCAGGTATGCCTGGAAAGGACTGGTGGAATGCGTTTGATAATCAGGTGGAGGACCAGGAGGGAAGTATCGGCGCAGGTAGGTGAGTGTTCGCCTGAGGCCTTCTTGGCCCGTCGTTGAAGTAGTCATAATTCTCGTGCGTTCCTACTGAGGCCAAGGCCGTCGAGTTGCTTTATGATAGGCAGGCCCTTTGTGAGTTTCTGGACGGTGTGCTCCTGGAGGCGGCTGTGGTCTGTGATGCTAGGCAGCGTTATTGGATGTGGTTCCATCCCGTAATCCAGTACTACTGGCCTGGGAGCCTGGGATGGAAATGTCCCACAACCATCCTCTGCCCACATGCTTTCTTTGCTCCTAGCATTTTCAGTTTCCTCTACCCCCACCGCTTTTCCTCGCTCGAGACATGCCACTAACTTCCGACGACTGTAAAAGCGGCCAATTCGGGTTTACTCGACGCGTCGGGCAGTCCTGGGTCTCATACTGTAAGTGGTTCGCTCGTCCCGTCCTTGAAGCCTTCTGTTCACTTCGCACATCTCTGCTGGTTTTGACAGTTTAAGCGAGTCAAAGAACCTTCGACCAGCCCTTACACCCGGATTACACTGAATAACTGTGCCCCGCTGGGGGTCAGAATGGCTGCGGATTCAAAGAAGGCAGTTCTCATGGACACAAAACCATCGCCCACAGCGGTCGCGGTCTTCATCCCCCAAGCTCAGGTACGTATACAAGCCATGCCTCCAAGATTCTTCCACAAACTGAATTCTTTATGTCAGTGATCTCTGAACCCAAGGCGGACAAGATCAACCATAGAGCCAGGATGCCACCCCTACCACCGCACATCTTTCAAGACCATTCCGCCTCAGAACAGCCGGAAAATGGAGCGCGTCTTATGTCCACGAAGTTGTTTATCGCCGATCCATCCCGGCGCTTTTCTCCTACCCCCTTTTTCAGCCTGGTCCACAATATCTGCGGTCGTCGCCTCCTAGCGCATGATCTCGAATCCTACGACCGAGCTCAAGAACGACTGTCAGGCAGCACCACCCAGTGTCTGCATCCCAAACTCCTGTGAGTCAAAGACCCAGCGGCACGCGCCTCTTTTGCGGCGTGGCCGTTCTAAGGCTTTGAAGTCAGGAAAGTGATTTGGATGACAACAAACATGTTAGTGGCTGCAGAGTCCCCGACGGCCCCTCCCTTATTCTCGGGAAACCCTTGCCCTGGTCTGGTCATCTGCTACCTCGATTTGCCGTCGGTGTCTGGGCTGTGTGGGCCGGGAGAGACTATCGATTTCGAATATACTGAAAAGGGATTTCCTCCGTTAGAGGTGAAAGACGAGCGAGCGCGGCCGAATCCAACAACCGCTAGGCTTCATAACCGACACGATACACTCGAGGGCCGAGGAACAAAGGGAAAGCAGACGACAGGGACAGATGAAAAGAAATTATAAAAGGGGTTTCAAGGTCTTGAGGGAAGATGTTTGTGATGGCGGCGCGAATAGCTCGAAACAAGAGGGGTACAATTCGCTACCTTAATACATGACACCTTTTCTTTATATATGAGCAGAAATACGTATCTGGACGGGGATCTCGAAGTGGAAGGGCACAGATGAGGCGAAACGGAAGGTACCTAAGCTGAAACTGGCCGAGAAATGTAATAAAACAGTAAACCATGAAGATTAAAGGAAATTTGGAAGCGAAACAGATAGAATACAATATCAAACACTGAGGAAGAAAGTGAGAGTGAGACAGAGGAGGAATGGGCTGAAACGCGGGCGAAATTCACGAGGCGAGACTACTTGAATACCAATACACATAAGACAATAGCTGAGCGTACAATCATGGGACTGGTGACGACGGAAGAAATGTAGGAATGAATATACATAGGCACGGCGACGATAAGATTTAGGAACTCAGATAGTAGGACCCAAACATGGCGATGGGCGGCTCAACAACGGGCGCTCCGATAGGGTACATTCCGCGATTAGGATTAGTGAGAGAATGACGTGAGATTGCCGTTTTCACGAGCAACTGATCGTCGGTCTCTACATCTCCCGGGTACTTTGGATACTGACCTCCTGGTCAGTGCATGGTTTAGCAAACAGAACGAGTTAAGGCAGTGGTGAGGAAATGATGCATGCAACAGGCATGAGGTGTTGGCTGAGGGTTGGCGATGTTGGCAGATGGAAGGTGTGAAGGATGGTGTTAGGTCCTTTGTGAATAGTGAACAGGGTGGTTGAACACCTTGTCACACTCGACTGGAGTTACGTCCATAAACGTTGAGCCCAAAGGGGTTATCACGAAAGGAGGGGAATGGGGGGTGTGCTAACATAGAAGTGGAGTACTCAGCTGTATTAGAATATGAATTGCCATCGTCTTGGGTCAGTACATCATAGGTGATGTCATCAAGGGCTTCTGGGGATGTGTCAGTGAGTTTGGTGACCAGTATGGATCGGATGTTGCATGGATGATAAGGTACAAGGTGGAAGGCAGTGAAGTGGAGCTTAGAGATAGAGCCATCAAGTTCAGCGAGAACATATGACCCCCCTTTGGTTCTCCTAAGTATGACCATCAGCCCAAAATATCTGGGCTTTGTTTTACTGCCAACGTCATGATTGTACCATGAGTTCCTGACTAAGACGAGAGAGCTGGGTGAGAAGTCAAAATCGTGGATTATATTAGAATACTTCTCGTTGAAGTGGCAAATGGAGTCGAAACGAGCTTTCACGACGAGTTCTTTGACTTTTGCAAGGTCTTGGGGCTGTTTCTGAAGCTGGATGGCTCGGATAGCAATGAGTTCAGTCGTGGGGAGCGGTTTCGTGAATGTGGGGGCTAGGTAGGTCACTTCAGCGAGGTCGAAAGGGAGGAGAGGCTCGAGGCCATGAGCGAGGTAGTATGGTGAGTACCCCATCGATTTCTGGATTGAGATTCACTCTGCCCAGAATACTGAGGGCATGGCCATTGCCCAGCGATGTTCTTCACCTGCAGCTGCCTTTACCAGTGATTCCCTAATGTCAAAGTGTCTCCGCTTGACAGGGCCATTTGTGCACAAGTTGTAAGGTGAGATGTGGATGTGGTTAATCTTGTAATGTTGCGAAAGGAAGTCTGCAGCTTGGATGAAGGCAGGGCTGTTGTCAGTAACAATCTCTTCAAGTGCACCCCACCTGCACAGTAGATCTTTGAATATGAACATTCCAAGCATTCGCGCGTTTTCAAGACGAAGCATATGCCATTCTGGGTAAGATGAGAGAGAGCATTGGGCATGCACGATATAGCGAAACCCATTGGACTTTGGCATGAACATCATATCGATGTATGCTTTTCTGAAAAGGTTGAGCAGAGTGGGAACAGTTGGGGGAATGAGAACGTAGTGCAGGAGTCATGTTTGGCAATCATGACACCTCTTAATGAACCATTTGACGTCATGCTTGAGCTGGGGCCACCAAAATCACTCCAGGAGTTGAATTCGAACCATAAACACACCTTTGTGCCCCATTTCATCATGAGCCTGCCATATGAGCTCATAGCGGCATTCCTCTGGCACAACGAGTTTGTGTTTCATCTGAGGGTCTTTCTTCCAGAGTTGACCATCACGTATGAAAAATTTAGCTGCATATTGAATGAAGCGTTTGAAGGTGTTGTCAGTGATATCTGCGGGTCATTTGAAGTCCATGAGGAAAGTCTTAACACATTCAAGCTTGAGGTCATGAGCTTTGGCCTTGTCTGAGTGGGGTATGATGAGAGAGGATGGTGGTGGAGGAGTGGCCACATCGTTTGAAAGGATTCGAATGCGGGAAGTATTAGAGGGGTGAGAGGAGAGTGGGTTTCAGGCTAGCAATTGTAAAGTAGCACGAGTTGGCATGGTGTCATTTAGAATTTCAATGGCAAGGGTGTTGGACCTCCAAATCCACCATGGGTCATCTGGTGAGTTGGTTTGCAGTGAAGATAAGTGGTGTGGTTGAGGGACCAAAAGGAGGAAGGCGTTTGCTGTGTCTATCCATTCTTCATAGTTGTCATTGATTTCTGGGTCTTCTGGAGCCTGGGGCCACTGAGACAAGCTGTCTGGGCCATGGTCTTTTCCTGGGATATGCCTGAGTCAAAGGTCAAATAATAAAATTGCAGAGATCCAGCGGTTTATAGCTGCAGAGGGTTGGATATCAGGATTGTTGATCATACCCTTGATATATTTCGCATCCACTTCCACGACCAGGCTCTTGACTCCAATAATCCAGATTCTGACATCCTTCAACGCTCTGAATAGCCTGAACAACTCCAACTTCACCTGGGAATATTGAGACTTGTGTTCATTCAGAGTTATTGAACCAAAATGTGATGGGTAGCATTTGAGGTCATCTCCAACCTGCTGGAGGATGTAGCTGACCATGATGTGTGATGTGTCAACCCCTAAAATGACTTCGTTATTGCTGGTATAGTCGAGGGCATGAATGCATGGGAAATTCTTTGCCAGGCCTTTCAGTTCGTTCATGGCTGCGATTTCTTCTTCTCCAAACTCAAAATCTACTCCTTTCTTCGTTAATCTAACCAGCAGTCTTGCAATCACAGCAAAATCATGGATGAATATGCGGATGGTTCTGAGAGTCCTGAGGAAGCCTCGCACTTCTGTAAGGTTGGCGCATGGGGGCCAGTTGACAATTTTCTGGACTCTTGAGGTGTCTGGTAGTCATCCCTTGTAGGTGCAAAGATGACTGACTACAACTGTGGAAGGCATGCAGATGCGGGATTTCAGCACTGAAAAGGTGCCACTGGCATGCTTGATGTGCTGAATAATCCAGTTGATGTTCTGTAGATGCTCCCAAACAAAGCGTTGGATTTTTGGGTTTTCGGGAATTGTTTCAAAGCCATCAATTGTCTCATACCATGTTTTGGGGCCTTTAACTGGCACGTCATCAACGAAGGGCACTGCCACGTCTGGAATCTTGTCTTGGAGGAGGAACATGAGATTGCTGTGTTGTATTTGCATTGAATTTGTATAGCCCATGGGAATAGATGTGAGACAAAGGGTCCTGAGGGGCGTCTGAAATGTCATGAGGTCTCTGGACTCGGGTGCTAGGGTGCACTGATCAAATCCTACAAATAAATCAAATACACCATAACACCCTCTACCACCAAAGGACTCAGTGTATGTCTCAACGATGGGGGGCACTCTGGAATCTTTGATCATGACCGCATTGAGAGGTTGAAGGTCATGCACAAGGTGGAGGGACTTGCCATCCTTCTTGAGGACACAAAACCACTGTGATTGATAGGATGAACTTGAAGGTTCATAAATGCCAGCTGTGATCTTGGCCTTGATGATGTCGATGACCTGGCAAAAAATGCCTGGAGGAATGGGGATGTTACGTAGAACCCAAGGAATGTGCTCGATAGTTGGAATTGTGATCGGGTCGAAGTAGTTGCTGGAGAATTTGCCCTTCTCTTCTTCAGTCCAGGTGAACCCAAACTCCTGGAGGAGGATCAGATGATGGGCGAGCTTTTCCTCTTCCAGCCAGAGGAAGCTGTCGGGGTTAATATTCATAGATTGCATTCATTCGAGCGTATAGTGAGTGCCAGGACTGAATTCTGGCAGGCAGGTGGGGAGTGTCAGCATAGATCTGAGAGGGTCACAGGGAATTCAGTGGACAATTCAGAAGTTCTCTGGTAATGTAGTGGCGACAGGTTTGATGCGGTTGGCGACTTTCTTGTATGCATGATTGGAAACTTGTGTGTTGGTGAGTTCTGTTAGGTTGATCTCGTATATTGCTTGGGGCTTGTAAATTGAGTCAAAGGGGGCATTGGTGAATGTGATAGGGGAAATCATGGAGCACGATAGGTGGGTGACAGAAAAGGAAAGTCATGGCTGATCAGAATCAATTGGTGATGCTGCATCTCCTCAGCTACATTGAACCGAATCCTTGATGTTCAAAAACCTGCACCCGTCTGGGCCAACTTGTGAACACATGCCATGGTTGGTATGGTAAACATCTCGTTGGTATTCAGATCAAGGAGGGTGATGTGGGAGTCACCATTAGAATAATGATGAGTTTGGGCTTGGGTGAGAGTAAGGAATGGGTGTCCGAGTAACATTTCATATGGTGTGTTTTCGAAAACCTGGACCTGGAGATAAAAGACACTGCTACCAATGCAGACAGGAAGGTTGTGAAGCAGGCCTAAAGTCATTTCCTTCATCGCGTTGGCTGACTCCATTAACATATTCTGATCCCTCAAGAGGGGAAGCCCAAGTCTTTCCCAGATATTGCGCTGGATGCCAATGATCTGCGATCCCTCGTTGAGTATAGTGTCAACTGTTACCTTCCCGTCTAGTTCGAGAGGGATTGTGTGTAGTTCCTCGACATGGTTGGCTACTATGACAGGATTGGATGGCGAGGAGAGATGATGGCAAAGAAAGGTGGAGGATGGGGTTTCATTGTCACTCTGGCTTTCTTCAATCATCGCAGCAGTCGCTGATGGCCCCGTAGGTATCCGGTGAGTCGTTACCTGCTCTTTAATATGTTTTCTTATGTCTGGTGCGATTGCATAGAGCTCTCTCTGGGTAAGGGTGACTGTCCCTTCTAGGCTACATTGTATGACGTTCTGAATGGCCTTCGGATCTTCAATAGGTGCAGAGAAACGATACTGTGGCTGGTGCATAGTAGATTCAACTGGGGGTGCTTTTGTGAGGGGAGTCTTCGCAATCGAGGTTGGTTGGGAAGGGGCCTGTGGAGACGAAGTAGGCAGAATGTCTTGTAGCTTGTTGGAGGCGTTTGATGGTCAGTTTAGACTTGCTGGTGGGTTCTTCACTCTTCCTCCATTGCCA